>JAOXJP010179650.1:0-12488 GCA_025762735.1 Platanus orientalis
TGACACCTCCTTAGTAATTTGGTCATAACTTTCCCAAATCACATCGGATTTGCGCAATCTTGGTCTCGTTAGAAAGACAACTGAATAACTTCTCTAAAACACCAAAATGAAGCCAAAATGACAAGTTTTGCCCCTTGAAAAAATGGGCTAAACACCAAAAACGAGATTACTTTAAAAAGACAACCAAAATCTTGACACTATTTGCCTTATTACATGGACACATTAAATAAATGTTACACCCCCTATAAGACCCTTACTGAACCACATAACATTGCATTTTCCATAAATCGCTTCATTCGTGGACCCCATCAAGGCCAAGTGTGGGCCCCACATTGCTCTAATGTCTGCATCAACCTCTCTTTTCATGCAAGTATCGAATAGCATTGAAATCATCCCCAAGCACAAGGTACAACCCCCCTAAGCACAAGGCACAACCCATAGTGCGTTAATATCTGATAGTTCAAACCATAAATACTCCTGCTCGTATGGTCTTACCGGCACATACACTGAGGATAAACCCCATATCAAACCATCTTCTTTATTTTTCATCATAAGCGAAAGGGAGTAAGCCCTGTTTCGATGCATTCAAACATGTCCTCCTTCCAAATCACTAACCACCTGAGGCCCCTAATTGAGGGAGATAACATCATTTTTTATTTCTTGCACCCCAAATGCTTTTAATCCATTTTTCATCCACTGCTTCAAGTTTAGTTTCCTGTAGCATAACTATATCTGCCTTGGTCAACTTTAAATATTCTTTAACAATTCCTCCCTTCCTTGCACTCCTATGACCTCTCTCATTCTGTGAGAGTATCCTCATTGGCAACTTTTTGTACCCCTCCATCCAGATCTCTAGCTAATTTGGACCCATTACCGACCGAATATCAATCATAATTGATTCCAGAGGATAGATTAACCAATTCATGACTTTTTCCTCTAACTCTTGCCAATATGGGAATAGATTTAATGTCCAAAACTTCTTTGAAATTATCCAATTCAACCTACCGCAACAAATGCAAATCACTTTGCTGACAAGAAGACATGTTGGAGTCCTCGATTTCATCCCCAACCTGATGCCTGAGATGGTGGGTGGACTGGCCAAGAGAAGCCCCTTGGATATCAGAAATAACATCTTGTCCCTCTGTAACCACCTTCTCGATCTGAATACACCATTCGGATATGATGTTCAATACCTTATCCATCATAGTATCAATAACCCACTTAACCAAGTCATTGCACATTGATGAAAGTTCCTTAGTTTTCAAAGCATCGGAAAGGACCTTCTCGGGACCACTCTTCTGTATAGAGTTAAGTTGGGACGGGGGCATACAATGTGGAGAAGAATTGGAGAGGGGGAAGGATGGTGCTCTAGAAGATATACTTGAATACCATGGTAGGAATTGGAGTTACAATACCTGGACCTGGAGATAGAGGATCAGAATCAGTATGAGAATGAATTTGAGATAGCTTCCGGGGAACAGGATGGTTTATGCGGAGGATGCTTCACTTGTGTGACCGTTGGGAGATTTGTCATCAGCTGCGACAAAAGGTGCCCCCTTCATGGTTATCATATATCCACTCCAAGATAGGGGAATGGCCAATATTAAATTCATTCAATCCTTTGTTTGAGTGGGAGATACAGACGTTACCAATGCCAAATGATGACGAAACCGAATCTTCCGAATCATCTTCCGATAAATCCTCATTGGCTAGAGATTTCCTGCTAAAATGAGGATTTTATTTCGATGACTCCATACTAGGTCCATCTCTGGTGATTGGCCTCGAGTTGTTATTGGATTCCTATATGGCATCACGGGATTGCCCTTGTACTATATTGTGTTCCTTTGTTTTCTTCGAATTTTTCTCCCCATCAATGTATTTGTCGAGGATTGAGTCCTTACATCGCTCCTGTTGTGTCGACGACCCTGGATGGAGCAAATTCTTCCCTAAACTTTGCTATGCCTAGGCTGACAAAGCCAGTTTATCAATCAGTCTCCAAATTTATTTATTCTTGGATAAATATCAATCTCCAAAATTTGCCCCTATGCCTATGACCTTTATTCACGTATGGTACAGGCATTGGACTTAAGCCATGAGAAACCATTGTGTCACAGCCTAAAGGCCCAGTATTCGTGTGGGCTTCCGGATCCAAATAATAAGGCCCATTACCTTGATTAGATGGGAAATTGGAAAGCCCAACTTTGTTACCCCGGCCTTTGAAATTCAAATGCCCTCTTAATTCATGCTTTTCAGTGTTGATAGGTTTTGATCTAGATCTAGGGCCCACTTTGGCTTTACCTTTTCTCCTCCTTTTGACCCATGTCCAAGAAGAATCTTTCATCCCCTCATTGTTTCCAGGAGGTTTGGTGACTAGAACTTGTAATATGCTGTTAGAGCAGAATAAATAGGCTGACAAGTAGCCCTATTCAGCCCTAACTCGTCAAGATCCGAAACCCATATGTAATGGTGGCCTCCTCTTTCCCTGATGTGTATCACCTTAGGAATATTAGCTGGGCATGATGCGCGAACAAGAACTCTCACTTTTATCAAGTTTGAAAAGTTTTTTGTTGCCTGAAAAATTTTAATCACTCCCCCACAGGTTTCCCCTGTTACAAAGAATACATCATGAATCCATAAGTGAAGGGGAAGGCCACTCAAACCAATCCAACAATCCGAGGCATCACGTTTAACATCCATGGCATTTACGATTGGAGACCATTTGTATACGTGTATGGGGGGGTTGGCTTCGCAGCGTAATGATAGAATCTTCCGTTGGAGGAAGATGATACATGATTGCTGTATGATTGTTGAAAGGGTAGGTGGTGATGGGCATTTGGAGGACATGTTGTAGGGATGCGCAAACCTTGTTCCATTCCAGCAGGGCTTCCTGGACGTTGCAAACCCATGAGGAATCCCATTCATTTATTGACATCAAATCCATCCACAATGAAAGAACCCATCGTTTCGGAGTTGTTCTTCTTCCAAGGTTGGAGGGATGGATAAGAGAACCAAGGATTTAGATTTGGGGGACCAAAAGTATGAGACGACATTGGCCATTGCAGTTTCTCTCTCAGAAGGAAGGCGACGAAGCCACTCCAACTCACCCCATCCAGTCATCATGTGGTGACCCGGCACAGTAATGTGATGGTTGCGATTAGGCGAGTCTAGGATATTGTAACCTGTTATGGCAAGCCCGCGATGGTGATGACAACATACACATGGAGGAAGAGGCCAATCACAAAGACCACAAGGACATAGTTTTTTATCATTTTTTTAGTTGACGAGTTGTATTTTGTAGTTTATAGAGGATGAAGCCCCTCATACATTATATTATTTTATTTAGGGAAGACCCTATTTATATAAACCACAGTTTTATTTGTTGACATTCCTTCTTTACTTGTTATTATGATTACATTTTTATACTTTAAAACCACACACTAAAAGATCTTATTCGCTCAATGAATAAAATAAAATAAAATGACAAGTAAAAAGAGGGTCATCCCTATCGATTAGATATAAAAGTTGTCAATACAAAGTTGCACAATTAATGCATTGTGCTAGTGTCATCCCTATTGGTTAGATACATATAAGTTGTGTTCTACCTCAATTAGTCATCAGTCAGATCCATTGTCTCCTGTGTCGCTACATCCTCACTAATCACACGTCGGAATTCCTCAATTCTTGGTTCATACAAATTAGTGCCCATCCTGACACATTATCACTCTGGTATCTATGCCAAAGTGTTGTGATGGATGGGATAGAATGACCAGGCACAAGAAAGACCTGTACGCATAACAAATAGTGAAGTTAAACACTGCTAAAAATGATTGACTGTAATAGCACCCTACGTGTTAATGTTTATATGTACAGCGATTGTTGTTTACAAAGCCTATAACAACTTCCTTCCGGGTGGTAGGGGTAATAGGTCGGATTGGAGTGGTAGGAATGTCAAACATTGTCGCACACTCAAAAGGTGCAGTATAACATTGTAATAAGTGGCTATTAGGTATCCACATTCTGGGAAGGTCATCCAATACTTCTACAAGGAACATTCCTTAATGTACACAATCGAACATCCAATCCTCTGCATTACTATAACCCCACCAAAAATAGGCTCAGAATAATATCCATAATTGTTTAGTTCCTGTAACAAGTCCGCTCGGACTTGCAGCCAACTATCCTTTCCCATGTTCAACAAGGCAGCAATCACCATGAACACACAATTTTCGTCAACTACTACATCTATAATATACTAAATAAATGGACGTATGCTGTTTGGAAAGTGCATAATATAAGTATCATGGGAGAAGGATCAAATTGACGATGTACGAACGACTTGTGATAGAAAGGATAATGCATGAGCAACAACAACATGACAAATCATAAGAATTAATATGTAGTATTTAATATATAAGCTATTACTTTCTCCTTCGCTCTTCTCTGTCGGGTTGGTTTGATTGACTATAGAGGGTTGACATCTACTGGATCGGTGCCCACTGGGGAGTAGCTATTCTGCACCGATGATATTCTCTCAAATGCATATGGCTTATGTCGGGTAGATTTATCCATCTTCCTAGGTGGCCTACCTTATATTATTGATTTCATCTCCAGTTTTTCTACATGTGTACACTCCGGATTTATCAACGCCCTTAATTTCCTAAGCAACTGGGCCTTTCTTGACTGGCCAACTTGTGCATAGACCTGCTTAAACAAATCCAATTCTTTGCTGAAAACATCATCCTAGCTTGCATTGTTCTGGTTCAAGGTGGATTGTATGTCAAGCTTGCGCCAATAAAGATACACAGAATCAAGTGGGATTAGACGCCTCTGCCTACTAAGATCAGTAAGTTCATGGGCGCATGACAGACTGTGGGTGCATCTAAGCTAACACCGGCATGTAGAGGAATCAATCCCAATAAAAGAAGTCTGCTTTGTCTTATCATGTAACTTCTTAAGTGCAGTGATGAAGACATTCCCATGAAGCTTTCTAAACTTACATGGCCTAAAACTGTGTTGGACTACTATCTTTGATTTCTTGAATGCTGCATTGATTTTTGTATGCTATAACAATAGCATATTGTGTACTTTCGACCAAAATGACTCAAAATTGCCCCAACTAGATCCCAACTTCCTCTTTAACTTGGCATGGGTACTCTCAACCCTACAATCAATATAAGGAACAACTAGTTAAGTATTAATTAATGAGAAACAATTGTAAGTAGAATAAAGAACAAAAAATAAATTACAACCATACCTATTCATCGTTATGACCCCTAGATGCATAACTTGGTCTGTCCAGACTGCAACAAACATATCCTTATATGTATCTAGCCAACTACTCCTCATGTAGTGAAGTGTGTCTGGATATGCACTAAACTACTTCTCCAATAGTGCTATGTGGTAATCCTCTTCTATTAGTGACACCACCACTAGATTCCAGTAGGTCATGAACAAATCTCACACCTCCTTTGTTAAAAATAACTTCTTACACTTTTTAAGCACATTCTTATTGATGTGCCACCTACACAATAGATGTGTGGCAGTGGGAAGCACTCGTGGGATAGCATTCATTAAGGCCAACTCTCTATCTGTCGTAATGACATGGGGTAATGCACTATCATTCATAATACCGCGCAAGACATCCAAGACCCAATTGAAGTTGTCCTCCCTTTCATGTTGTAGAAACACAAATATCACAGAGAAGGTCATGTCAGTAGATGCCAACCAAACGATTTCCATGAGAGGCATACAATATATGTTCATTTTATACGTGCAATCTATAAGCAACACATGTGGCAATGAACGTAATAAATCCAAACTAGTTGGGTGTGCCAAAAATAAGTCGGTGACAACCTCACTATCCTCACTAGTACGGTGCCACTTGATATACTGATGCTCAGCCAACAGTGCCAATAATTGCTGCATCTAGGATCTCCCACCCTTTTCTACCAACTTATATTTGTGTTGTGCATTGTAGACTGCCTTCATTGTAGTTGTATTAAGGGGATCTCTTTGCTTTATAGTGACCAAAATGCATTTTGGTCGCACGTTACTATTGGACATGTCCTTTAATAATGAGTACTCCTCTTTGGATAATCTACCAACATAGGAGTGACTCTCTAGATGATCGGGAAACGAGTGGTTATGCACGCCGCGTACAATTTCTAACATCCAGTCATCATCTCTGGGCAACTTCTTACCCTTCAATCGGAATGGGCATTCACATTTTTTGGTACCCGTCCCCCTAACCTTCGCATCCACATGAATGTTTTTAGAATTATTATCTACTCTGTATCGTCCACTCATCTCATATCCTAGAGTCAAACTTAGTTTTCTTCTCACAACACCACCTGAATCTGATTTCAAAATGTTAATTACAAATCTATTAATCTTTCCAACATCTGTTACCTACTTAATCAAGGCCACCCGACTTCTGAATATTTGCACAAAAAAGGGATAACACAATGGTTAATTGATCGAACTACATACTACAGACTGACTTTAAGCGTATATAACGAACTGATTTTTACCTGGTATGTGATGAACTCAGAAATGTAATCTATAATCATGTCTTCCAAAGCTGTGCTACAATGGGTCAAGACATTGGGTTGCAATCATACAATTAATATTTAAGATATAAACCTAATTAATAATATAAAAAAAATTCAAAAAAAAATTTCAAATTTTTTTTAGCCTATTCGGATACCCCAGTCCATACCCACATGGTTCTGTTTGGATAGAGCATCCAAACAGACCTTGTGGTGCTCGGATGGACTATCTGAGCAGCCTAAAGGTTGTTCGGATGGCCTATCCGAGCACCACAAGGGCTGTTCGGATGGATACTCCATCCGAACAGCCCTTCTGTTGCTCAGACTAGTGTATTCGAACATCACATGAAAATTGCAAAAAAAACACACACACACACACATAAATACGTACCTAGGGGTTTCCTTCTCGCTCCGAATCACTTTCATGATACTCCATTGCTTGGATTCTTGCTTGTAATGGTAATAGTTTGCAAACGAGGAATGTAGGGAAGAAGTGGGAGAAACGAAGAAATGAAGTGTAGGAAGAATGGGAAACATAAGGAAGAAATGTGTAGTTTTAAAGGGAGAGAATCAGGTGTAGTTAGAAATTTGATTTGTTTTTTCTTTAATGTTAGAAAGGGGTATAAAAGTTTATTCATATTGGGGTATTTTGGGATTTTTTTTTTTGAGTTTTAAGTGAGGTAAACTTAGAAATATTTGTGGTGTAAATAGCAACCCCCTTTAAATGAGATAAAATTTTCTACCGTTTGGAATCACCATACAGTCCAAATGAGCCTATCACAACTACAAAAGTGGTCGTGATTTAACACCCTTGAGATTTGAATTTTAAATTTTCGTTAAATCACAACCACTTTTGTGCAATATAACCATTTAGGCTATAGAGGGATTTTGGAGCTGCAGATGATTTCCTCTCTTTTCAATTGGATCATTGATAGTTGATTGAATATAAGGAAGCTTGTAGACCCGAAACACCTTACTCCAACAGCCCAATTGGATTCAACCCTTCCTCCTATTTATATTGGATGCTTTGCAGTTGATTGGAGACAACGAGATCTAGACCCAACCCATGAGAGAACTCCTGCTGATCTTAGGAAAACAATTGACTATGGTATTTCATTGAAGATATGTGGGTATTCGTACAGAAATGTATGGGTGGTCATGATTGACCACACCCAATATGAGGTGTCCTTTGAAGATTGGATTCTTAAGGAAAGGTTGTGATGTTTGGGAAATTAAATGTCACAACTCCTTATTAAGATCCCTTTTGAAATATGCAACTCATTGAGAAGAGTTGTGTGCCTTCTTGGAATATACAACTCCTTCAAAAGATCACAACCTTATCCATTCTTTCTCTCATAAATAGTTGTGTACGTAGAGAAAAAGTTGTATTGGTTTGTCAACCAATACAACCCTAGAATATTTATGAGTGTCACATATACTAAGAGTTATCTAGATAGAGGTGTGTCTTTTCCCTCAAGTATAAATAGAAGAAGGGTATGACCATATCCCACATCAAATTGAATGAGAATTTTTTCCTAATTTCTCTCTCTTCTCATTCTTGTCTTAACTTCTCATATACTTGTCCTAAGGTGTGTGAGTGATGCCTAGTCTCACGACACCTCATCGAAACTTTATTTAGAAACGGTTTGTTTAAATCAAACTAAACCCAACCCATTAAACCGATCATTAAAGTTAGAAGACAACCCATTCTTGTTCTTATCTTATTGGTTGATAATTTTTGTGGGCCAACAATTGAACCTCATTGATTTTATCGATACACTCTCTTCTATCTCATATATTATTGTCAAAACACCATTAATCAATCACGTTGAATGGAACACTGAGGAATTTCTTTACAATTGAAATAGAGCGGAGTTGAACTCCAATTATAGAAAATAAAAAGCCCATTTTTTAATATTAATTACTTATAAAAGAGTAATTTAATCTATTCAAGATGAAAGAAAATGTTCTATCTAGGATGGTGTCTTGGACACAGGATGGCGACAAATGAGAAAAAATAGGTGAGAATTTAAAATTTCATCTCAGGAAAGGATGTTTTGTCCAGGATTTCATGTCCAAGACACTAGGAGACATTATATAGAATAAAATGGATGGGAGATGCATTTTTTGAATATGGAATCTGTATTTTATTCCATATGACATCCTCTAGTGTCCTGGACAAAACATCCTTACCCCACTCATTTTCTTTCATGTGTCATTCCATGGTGTCTAAGACAACATCTTGTATAGGAAATTGGCAGGCAGGATGGTGTTTAGGGCACATGGTGACTTCATTTGGAATAAAATATATGAGAATTTGAAATTTCATCTAACCCCTACCCATTTTATTCCATGTGAAGTCATCTGGTATCCTAGACACCAAATCCTGTGTATAAAACATCTATTTTGTTTAAGAAAACCCTTCTTTAGAAAGAGACCAAATGTTGCCCTAGAATTAGTATGTCCCACTATCTTCTACACACAAAGGTTAGATGTATAGGATTAAAACTATAAAAACAATTTTCAAATAAAAAAATAGGTATTTATAAAAAGGGTGGGACTAATGGTACCTCTAAAATCACTCACCACACCTCCCATTTTTTTTCCTTTTTTACCTTTTTCCCAAAATATCCCTCCTTCCTCTCTCTCCTAATGTATCTCTCCCCTTCTCTCTCTCTCCTCTCCCTCTCTCTCTCTCTCTCTCTCTCTCTCTCTCTCTTCCCATTTGTTTTTTTTTTTGGGCATTTGGAAGTTCAGGTCCAGGCAGGGCCCCCCCGCACGGGCGTGAAGGTCTGAACAGGTGGGCACCTGCACGGACGGGCAGGTGTTTGTTCGGACCTTCACATTCGTACAGGTGCCCACCTGTTAGTACCTTCACGTTCGTGTAAGGGGAGCCCTGCCAGGACTTGAACCTCTGAAAGCCTGAAAAAAAGGGGGAGAGAGGGAGAAGGAGAGAGAGAGAGGGAGAGGAAGAGAGAGGGAGAGGAGAGAAAGGAAGAGAGAGAGGGAATGCCGGAGAGAGAGATACGTCTGGGAGAGAGAGGGAGGAGGGGTATTTTGGAGAGGGGGTAAAAAAGGAAAAAAATGGGGGGTGTGGTGAGTGATTTTAGGAGTGTCAATAGGCTCACCCCTATAAAAGTGGGATGTATAGGATTAAAACCATAAAGAAGGGAAAGGATCTGTTACCCCCAATTTACCCTGTGTCCATGCACACAACAGGTGTGGTGTATAGGGTTAAAACTGTAAAAACAGCTTTCAAATTAAAACACAGGTACCCATAAAAATGCCTTGAGGAATTTGTCCGTGCCCTTAACGAACTCCCATTGTCCATACATATGCAGCGTAGAACACATGGTATAAAAAATGTAAAAATACCTCCAAAAAGTATAAATCACTTTTTCAATGTGCACACGTCTGATGCTGCATATGCAGAGACTGTAGGCATTTGTTAAGGGGGGCTGACAAAATCCATGCCTATAAAAATATGGTTTATTGGCTTAAAATCATTAGAAAAAGCTCACGGTGTGACGACACCGGGGGACAAACAAATTTGGTGTGGCATATGCTTTCCCTAAACAAATGTTCAAATGAACATTTAAAAAACCACCATGTGTCAACCTGTGGAGTGAGAACACGGTGGGACATACAAATTATGGGACAGGACATTTATTCCCCTTTATAGAAAAGGGTTTCGATGCTAAGGTGTGAAGGTATCCAAAATCACTGCCGGGAAGATAGCAGGTATATTCTGCTATCTAGAGTCTGGACCTGAATCAATATACAAAAGAAAAAGACAAAATTTGGACACCCTAATGATGCGCTGTGCCAGGTTGGATTAGAACACGGTTGAAAGGTAGCCCTACTATATTTTCCTATATGGGCGGGGACGCGCAGACCACTATGAAACATAACACTCAATGTAACATGCATTCCATTTCCAGAAACCTTCGCCACTTCTGCCAAACATAACTCAATGAGCGGCTCCTCATGAGTCTTGTTTCAGTAGAATTGCGCCTTGGTCTTGTTGGGATTTTTGTAGCCTTTTTGAGTCGGTTTGGCTTTAAGATTTGAACATGAAACAATTAGTTTGAGTTTGGTGAACCGGATGGAACATTGAACCAAAACTTGCCTCAATCTGAATGAGCCAAATTTGAGCTCACTGCCTATGATGAGCCTTAGCCAAGCCTGAGCCTGATTCTTTTGTGACCAGCCTGAGCTGGCTGGCTTAGCTAAACTCGTTGACACACTGGTGCACAAATCTTTACTCTTTGTGGGTGGGTCCCAACCACTATCCCATTCATACGTCTCCCTAGAGAATTAAAATCTCGTGAGATCTCAACACACATAATCGTCAAACTTCCGCCGTTTCCGGTAAAATTCTTTATTATTCATAATGACTAAATTACTCCTTAATGTCACAACCCTTGAGGTACAACTCCAAACCAAACCTTTTTTGATTTGGTGGTTGGGTGGGACATTTTGGGCCTGGGGTTGGGCCTGAACCTATGCCACTTCCCCCATGGATTTGGTCCACTCATATGCAGTGCGCAACATGTGGCGGCAAAAAGTGAAAATCTCTCCCCACCCCCCCAAAAAAATATATATATATGTAAATTACATTTTCGATGCCACATGTCATGTGCTGCATATTGGTGGACCAAATTCGCATCGATGCCAGTTTGGCCTTGGTTTGAGACATAGGTAAATCCAACCCAAGTATGTTTGCCCACATGTCGTTGGACTTATTCTAGGCAAGTTTTGTTGTCTTTACTAGTGTAATAACTACTCAAACCTGGTTCAACTTTGAGTCGTGCTTGGGTTTAAGAAAGGTGGCTTGAATCGAGTTAGCTCAAAACCATTGATCAGGTTGGATTGGGTTTGGGTTGATCCTGGTCCTTCAATCAACCCAACAAGGGTAATTTGACGTTAGAAGAGATCCGTGTCTAGAAGGGTAATTTCGTCATTCAAAAAGATAAACTCGTCAATAGATAAGACTCGAAGGTTAAATCCGTCACTTAAAAAAAGAATTTGTTAAAAAAAAAAAAAAAAAAACATTTTTTAAAAAGAAAGAAAAAGAGAAGCCACCGTGTTTCAAGTTGGAAGACTCAAACCTTCCATCGTTCACGATCTGTCACAGCTCTCCATTGCTCTAACAAAAAAAACCACCTAATCATATACATATTCGCCTTGGCTTCTCTCACGGATTCTCTCCTCCAAACCCTAGACCTGGTTTTGTTTTCGAAGCCAGGTCACAAAAGTTGAGGGGTTTCTTCTTCAGATCCATAATTTCGTCTCTAAGCCATTTTTATCTCAGATCTTTGCATTCAAGGCCTCTCTCTCTCTCTCTCTCCGAGTTCAGTCTCCCCTGCCAAGATGAACGACCTTCTAACGGTAATTTTCTCGCTTTTGAGTTATTTGTTATTAGTTTTTTTTTTTTTTTTTGATTAATTTTGAATATTTGGAATTAGTTTTGATCGTACCTGGTTAATATTAGCAGAGATCGAAGTAGGTTCGCGTTATTTCAGGGGATTTAGCTTTTTTTCTCCTTTTTTTTAATGCATTTTATTCATTACCAGCTCTGAACTCGGATTTCCTTGCCTGATAAATGTTTGTGAATTATCGTTTAAATAATTATGATGATTATCATTTTAGAGATGAAGAATTCTTGTATAACATAGAAATAAATATGGTAGCATTTAGAAAGTAATGACTTAATGAAATGCTCTCTGCAAGTAGCCATTTTTCTCTCTCCTTTAAGAGGTTTTTGGGGTCTGGAGCTCCCAACGTGAAGAAGCGTTAAATTTGTTCTTTTGACTCTTAACATTCATCACCCTGTTCATTTGATTCGTATGGGTTTAACACGGGGAAGGGAATGAAAAAGAACTCTAAGAATATTATTTGTGACTCCGCTGTTATAATGTGTGGGGTCCATTATACTTT
>JAOXJP010179661.1:0-12488 GCA_025762735.1 Platanus orientalis
AGTCCTACTACATGACCACTACATGTACTTCATTGTTTTGTGCATGGATATTGACAATACATAAGACCTAACAACATTGATTAGGCCGACTTCTAAGCTCAAGAGCTCGTGAGGAGTGATGGTAGAGAGAGGGTTCAAAAAATTCAAAAAGCAACCCTAGTCATTAAATGGGCCAAAATCTAGATATTTTACATTTAATGCATTCACACCTTAAGGCCATTTTTGACAGCCCATGAATAGGCATCTTTCCAAAAGATTTCTCTCCCCCCTCCCTTAGATATGAATCTTGAATTTAAAATCCCTATGGAACCCTTCACAGCCTCCCATTGAGCATCCCATGCATCCCCCTTTAGATTTGCAACCAATGGAGTTTTGCCGAAAGGCATCCCCCATGTCACCTACATCTCTCCATCCATCCACCCTCATTAGCACACCTCTCCTCTCACCATTAAATCAATAAATATAAACCTAATCTAGCCCCCCATGCTACCACTTCACCTATCTATGCCCCTTAGCTTAAATTAATACCCACCCTTTACCAAGATTGCATCCTAGCCCTCCTTCTCTTTTAGGATAGACATCATCCTAGCCCTCAATCTAGCAACCCTTATCCTCCATCTCAACCCTCCATTTCACCAATTTGGGGCTATAAATAACCCCAAATTCGTGGAGCCTAGGGTTAGCAACAAAAAACCCCAAATCCAAAGGAAAGAGGAAGAAGAAGAAGAAAAAAAGCAATAATTCATCAACCCTAGGTCATTCTTGGCCCAAGGTAAGCCTAAACCTGTGTTCAATTCTCTTTCCCCTTCATCATATATCAAATTAGTATGTTGTTATGCTGTCCAATTCATGCTAGAGCACTGCCCTAATTCAAGTTACACAGTAGAGGCTGTTGTTGCTTTCATTTTTTACCCCTTTCAATGTCGATTTTCTTGTGATTTATATAGAGGTCTATTTGAGCTCAAATTTGACTATGTTATACTAGAGATATAAATGATATTCTTGATTTAATTTCATGAATTTAGGAGGTTTGGAAGGCCTCGAGATGGCCGCCTAAACAGACCTAAAAATCTAGGTCTTTTGAGACCTAATTTTGATGAATATTTTCTAATTTTTGTTTGAATTTTTTTATGCATGATATGAATCCTAATTTTTTTGTGATGTTCATATATATACTACCTACTATCATGCCAAATTTTAGAATTTTTAAACACCCCTAAGGGGACCAAATAGCTGGAATAAGGCTGTTGGATTTTCAATCTAGGCCTAACACCTATTTTTTAAGAAAATTAAAAAATAGGCATTGGACAAATATAGGCTTATTATATATTTTTTGAAAGATCTCTCTCTCAGTTTTCCAAATTAACCAACCACACTCAAATCAGAATTTTGTGGAGAGAGATATGGCCTCCGGGGTATAAACTGTCCAAACCCAATGCCTGGTTTTTAATCTATTAAAAAATAGGCATTAACAGCATAAACAGGTGTCAGTTTAAAAAATAGGCATTAGATAAGTATTTGTTTATTATATATGAATGGAAATATCTCTCTCTTAACTTTTCAAATTGATCGACCACACTTAATTTAGAATTTTGTGGAGAGAGATATGGCCTCCAGAGTACAGACTATCTAAACCTAATGCCTGTTTTTTAATCTGTTAAAAAATAGGCGTTGACAGCATAAACAGGTGTTAGTTTGAAAAATAGGCATTAGACAAGTATAGGCTTATCATATATGATTAGAAATATCTCTCTTTTAGCTTTCCAAATTAACCAACCATGTTCAATTTATTTAAAATTTTGTGGAAAGATATATGCGTTCCAGAGTATAGACTGTCCAAACCCAATACCTGATTTTTAATCAGTTAAAATTCAGGTGTTGACAGGAAATATAAGCATTGGAGAAATTTAGGTGTTGAGATCTAGGACCCACCCCAGTGAACCCTAACCTTCTCTAAAGCCTATACACAAGCAACTGACATGTTGGAATTCATCCATGGGCTTAGGCATCTTTGTGGACCCTGTTTTCAGGCGTCAGGATGAATTTTAGGTGTTAGGCTTGTGAAAGTCAAATGAAACCCAGCCTCAAACCAATCCATTTCATAAACATAATCTAGGGATCTCTTCACTACAAATGCCTCTTTCAGTTTTCCTCTAATTATCATACTAAGGTTAACTATATGCTTGTGATCTCCAAGCGTATCAGATACATGAACTTTACCTAGGAGACAACACTTGAATCATGGTTATCGCGTCAGTGTGACCAAGTCGAGTCAACCTATCCATTCACTACATTTCAATCCATTCTAACACTTTATGGTCTTCACCTAACCTTAGGGTCATGTTGCAGTGGTTTAAATGGTGTGAATTGTTATAAGCTTGATAGTAGATATATGTTTTGTTCTGTATTGTATTGGCTATAATATGAAATATGATATACTCCATTCCATTCTGTAAATGTAAAGGTATATACTATCACTGATTTCTATTTTGTACATGAAATTGTAATTTTTATTAAATATTTAGTAATGTATAAGATTGATTTATGAATTGTTATGTATATTGAATTGTAAATAGAAAAGTATTTGTTTAGTTTCTAAAATCGTGCTAAGACTTGATTCATTGTTTCCATAGTTTACTATTTTCTTTCTAAGTATATCAAACTTACCTCAATCTAACACCATGAATGATGAAGAGATCGCAGAGTAGTAGTTCTAGATAGAGCGAGCTAATGACCGGACACTTGTTTATTTTAATTATTTGGATTAGAGACTTTATTTATGTCAGTTTGAATTTTAAGAAATGTAATAAGTTAGATATTTTTAGTATTTAATTTCAATTGATGGAATTGATTATGTTAAACTATTTATTTAATTTAATGAGAATGTTAGACATCGTTTATGTATTATTTATAAGATTATGGTTTATGAGTTATGGGATTTTATACTGGTAAGACTTATAGGAATGTGATTAATTATGTGAGCATTGGAAAATGATTAATGTATCATTCCACTACGTATGAATGTAAAGAAAGAGAAAAAAATTTACAAGTTAAGAATAATTAAATGCCAAATATGTTAATGTCACGTGCCAAAATTCATGGCCCTATTGGTGTGGGTTTCAGGGCATGACAGTGTTGATATCAGAACTCCAGGTTTGAGGTTCTATAGACATCTTTGAATGAGCTCTTGGTTTTAGACTTAGATGAAAGCTAGAAATTTATATGATGAACATTAGAAAGAAGTCTAGAAACAAATAGAACAAGAAAAACATAAATAAAACATCAAAATGTTATTTAAGGATATGAAAGTTTAGAATTTATTATCTAATCTTGATAAGTCTGACATGTTTTAGGATTATTTTATAAGTCTAACATAATTGAGGATGATTTGATATTTTTAAGAAGCCTAACATTAAATTTATTTGATTATTTTAGGAGAAAAATGTTGCCTCATAGAGCAAACTAAAACTCTTCGGATATTCAGGATGATTATAAGGACCCTATAGGTGCACTTACAACTGCCAATAACCTAGTTGAAGTTATGGAAAGACAAGTGGTTGCATGAGACAAGCATGTGGAATATGGGAATGACACATTGGAGCATTTTCGTAGGATGAGGCCATCCAAATTCTGGGGGACTCCAAATTATGGTTGTAGAAGCTTGACTTATGCAACTTGAGAAGATATTTGTTGTAGTTGGCTACACTGAAACACAAGGCCTCATTTACAATCTTTATGTTAAAGGGGGAAGCTGAGCATTAGTAGAGAGAAACCTATGGTACTTTGCCTATTTAAGAGGGAAAGCTACTCACTTGGGATAGGTTTGAGCAAGCATTTCGAGATAATTATTTTCCATGAAGTATTAGGGAGGCTAAAGAAGTCGAATTCATGAACTTGATTTAGGAGAATCATATGGTGTTGCAATATAAGGCCAAGTTCATGGAATTAATGAGGTTTGATTCTCATGTTTCTGAGAATGAGGAGATGAAGGTTAGAAAATTTTAGAAAGGGAAGCATCATAGCATTAGAACAAAGATGGCATCTATGAGACCAAGGACTTTTGTTGAGGTTATAGACATTGCCATGATAGTAGAGTAGGAATGTTATGAGGTTCAGTAGATTTAGGATCATAATAGAAAACGTCCAAGTCAGGATGTGGTTAAAAAAAGGTAATGACAACACCAAGGTGATCAAGAAGACTGTGATAGTTGAGAAAGGGACCAAGGCCCAACAGTCTAGGGTTGCTTACCTCACTGTGGGAAGACACATGGAAGTGTTTTTTCTCTTGAAATAGGTGCTTGCTTTATATGCAGGAAGGTCAGTCATGTGATTAGGGACTTATCAACAATGAAGATTGAACAAGCGGCCAAGCCTATTGATAGGAATCTGAGGCCAAAAATAAAAGGGTGAGTCTTTGTGGTTATTGAAAAGGATGCGGAGGATCCAATACTGTGGTGATAGGTATTCTTCATTTATTTTGACATGATGTTAGAATACTGGTTGATCTTGGTTCTACTCACTCATTTATGTCTTCTAGACTTATGACACACTTGATGCCACACCAGAACTATTAAAGTATGAACTAGTGTTATCCACCCACTTAGTAAGACTATGATTGCAAAACTAATATACAAGTCATGTGTGATCAAGATTAGGGAAGTTGAGTTGTTAGCAGACTTGATTCTATTGGACCTAATGGACTTTGATTTCATCTTAAGCATGGATTGGTTATCCACTCACCAAGCTAAGGTGGATTGTTATAGCAAGGAGGCGACCATTAGTATCCCCAATTAGCCTTAGTTTATATTCAAGGGAATATAAAGTTTCCCTAAGATTATTTCTATCCTACGAGCAAAAAGGTTGTTAAAGAAAGGTGGGTTAGGGTACCTACCATATATTATTGATGAACAGAAAGATGGAGTGCAGATTGGAGACATACCTGTTGTTAGAGATTTTAGCAATGTGTTTTTTGATGATCTTCTTGGCTTCCCTCCAGACAAGGAGATTGAGTTTGTAATTATGTTAATGGAAAGCACTAAGCCCATTTCTATGGCACCATATGGAATAGCACCAACTGAATTGAAAGAGCTTAAAGTATAGTTACAAGATTTGATAGATAGAGGTTTCATCCACCTTAGTGTTTCTCCATGAGGAGCACCTGTTTTATTTGTGAAGAAGAAGGATGGAACTATGAGGCCATGCATTGATTATAGGCAGTGGAATAAGGTGACAGTAAAGAACAAGTATCCTTTGCCAAGGATTAATGATATGTTTGACCAACTACAAGGTGCTAAGGTCTTTTCCAAGGTATCTTAGATTTGGATACCATAAACTTCGGATTAAGAATGATGATATTCCCAAAACTACCTTCCATACCAGGTATAAACATTATGAGTTTTTAGCCATGTCTTTTGGACTGACAGATGCACCTGTAGCATTTTATGGATCGATGAATAGGGTATTTAGACCTTATCTAGATCAGTTTATCATTTTATTCATTGATGATATTCTGGTTTATTCTGGTTTATTCTTGGGACATGTAATCTCAAATGATGGAATTTATGTCGATTTCAAGAAGATTAAGGTAGTGGTTGATTGGCCTAGACCTACGAATGTGACTGAGATTCGTAGCTTTTGGGATTAGATAGATATTACAAGATATTTGTTAAAAGATTCTCAAGCATTGTGGGTCCTTTGACAAAGTTAACACAAAAGTATGCCAAGTTCGACTGGAATAAGGCATGTGAATGTGGTTTCCAAGAACTAAAGGAGTGGTTAGTTTCTACACCAGTCTTGACCTTACCATCCAACATAGGAGGAAAATATGTGATCTATAGTGATGTATCTAGGAAAGGTTTTGGATGTTTTTTATACAAGATGGGAAAGTCATTGCCTATGCATCTAGGCAGCTTAAGCCTTATAAGTAGACTTACCCAACACATGATTTATAATTAGTTGGTGGTTGTTTTTACACTGAAAATATGGAGGTATTACTTGTATGGAGAACATTGTGAGATTTATACAAATCACAAGAGTTTGAAAAATCTATTTTCACAAAAATATTTGAATTTGAAGCAGAGAAGATGGCTTGAGTTAATTAAGGATTATGACTGCACTATCCTTTATCATCCAGAAAAGGCTAATGTGGTTGTTGATGCATTGAGTCAAAAATCTTCTGGTGATTTTGTAAATGTAATGTGTTGTAAATTCCATGAATTAAAAAATACAAGTATTGTATAAACTAGGACATGAGTGGTGTCATGTTAGAGTGTAGGAGGTTCTTGGATCCAAGCATCATGAAGATCATCATCAAGTGCCAAGAAAGCCTCAAGAGATTAAACCAGGAGTCAACAAATCATCCTGAAGGGTTCTCACTTCATTCTGATCTCTCATAAGGTAAATCAGGTAAAGTGGTATGGCCACAATGAACCAAAGGTCCATAAAGGGTTTTCAAAGGTCCATGGACCTTTCCGGGTCAAGGAGGGGTGATCCCAAGTCACTACATCCTTTCCAAGCGGTTTGAGGCTGATTTCTGTGACTTTGGATCGATCCAAGCCTCCCTACTTGACCCAAATAATTTGGATCGATCCAAACTTATTTGGATTGATCTAGGATCGAACCAATAACTCTCAGGTTGCAAGTTCTGAGTGTTTTTAACATTTGCATCTATTCAGGGTAGATCTAAAGTAGCGAAAACACTATAACGGTCAAAACTTTAAAAGTTCATTTCTAATCAATGACCCATCTTTCTTAACTGTTAAGGAATGTTCTAATCTAATGGACATGGATCATTTTCGTCCAATATAAGAACGGATGAACTCTAAATGCTCAACTAATGGTCTTGTATGCTCTTTGATGAAAAACATGCTTGTATTTAGAAAATTCATGAGAGATTCAACTCTCTAATCTATTGGGAATCTCTCCCTAAGTCTAGACAGGAAAATCTATATCCATTTGACCATTTCTAGCCTCCTCTCTATATAGCAAAGAAAAATCATAAAGAGGTAGGAACCAAGGATTGTCCAAGATATATCCTTGTGAAGAAGAGTGTGGAGCTAGAATCACATCTTACTCAAGGAGGAGAAACCCCAACTTATGTGGAAGGTAACACCAACCTTCAAAGAGGTAAACACTTGCCTTAGAATTTAAATTTGAGTTTTTGAGACCTCTCCCACCAGAGACATCAGGAGAATTGACACTACCGCTAAAGACACCGAAAGAGTAGACCAAAGACCACACTCGTCGGAGACACCAGGTGTAGCTTGCTTGGCAAGTAGATTAGGCTTTTTGCTAATTTTAGCCTTGATTGTAATATTCTCAACCTTAATAAAATTATTTAGGTCGGTGGTGAGCTTTGGAGAATGGATGTAAGTCGTTGTACCGAACCACTATATATCTTGTGTACATTGTGATTGCTTATGGATTGGCCTTGCATTTATCATTTATATTGTCAAGCTTTGCACTCATTGATATAATCTCACATGCAATACAATAGAACATATTCACAATAATTGAATTTTGGGTAATCTAAAAGAATTTTTAAAATATCCTATTCACCCCCTCTAGGATTAATATTGGAACGTCAAAACTCTTCTCATATAATTTCAACATCAATAAACAAGAAGAAGAACAACAACAAACAACCTTATCCCGACTATTTGGGGTCAGCTACACAAATCTTGTTCTACCATTCCGCTCTATATAAGGTCATATTTGTTGTTAAATTACAAGTTGTCATGTCCCTCCTTACTACTTCAACCCAAGTCAATTTTAGCCTTCCTCTAGTCCTTCTAGCACCTTCAACTTACATTGTCTCACTCCTCACTGGCGTAGTCATTGGTCTTTGTTGCACATGACCAAACCATCTCAATCAACACATCAATAGACAATAAGTAACTGAAATAAATTATCATGGTAATTGATCAAATACTAAATTGAAATTAGATTTCTAAACACATCTAGAATAAACATACGTATACACCAAATACAAAATAACAATGTTTTCATATTTATCAATATAATTGAAGCAAAGAATTTAAAAATCCTAGCATGTAATATATTTGAATCCATAAAAACCTACAAATATAAACAAAAGAAAAGTTAGGAAGAACTTATTAGTCGGTGCCTCTCGCGGTGATCTGCTGCCCTTAAAATGGATTTGTCTGGCTCTCGCCATGCAATGGCCTGATTTGACATCCACCTCCAAGGGATACACCAACAACCTTCCCATACTCTACAAACAACAACTAGGACGATCCCGGTCTGTAGAACAACTCTCAAAACTCGAAATCCAAATAAGAAAATCAATTAGAATCGCCATTCTATGTGTGTGAATCCTCTCGATTGCACAAATCAACATGAAGAGTCCTAGGTTGTTTACATCTTCTATATGCCCAACCAATCAGCCCCCTTATGCGTGTGTGTCTTCTATTTCTCCTATAAAAAAATCAAAAATAAACAAAATCTATAAAGAAACGAAACAAAAATGTTGGCATCTCTTCTTGGTTACCTTAACGTATGGATAACATCAATCTTCAAATTAATGTATTAAATACATCTATTATATTTAATTCCTACTTGGTGAAGTCAATAGGTTATAAATAGAGATTCAATTTTGAATCTTTTTAATATTTGTTAACAAATATGTACAAGTGTTGGGTATGAGGTTTCTTATTTATGGAATTATAGTTTGAGGCTATATAATGTCTTTCAATTCACTGTCACGTAATTACAATACTCCAGAGAAATTGGCTTTTTTCAACAGGCACTATACTATTACTATGGGTTTGTTCTTATGAAATAGAAAATGGTAAATGTTTCCCTTATATAAACATGCTAGATTGTGTCAAAAAGGTGATTTCTCACCATAATTTCTTGCTCAGCTAGAGATATTGTGTATTGTTTCCCATTACAATCTTCTAGAAAAAGAAAAAGAAAAGATATTCATCCTATGAAGCAACTATATAGAGATTCTTGCAACTTTATTAAATGGGGGTAAATGTTCTATCCAGGATTTGGTGTCCAAGATGGTGTCTTGGACACTAGGGGACAACATGTGGAAGAAAATGGGTGGGTTTGGATGAAATTTCAAGTTCTTGCCCATATTCTTCCACTTATCGTCCCCTAGTATCCAAGACACCATCTTGGACGAACATTTGCTTCCTTATTAAACCAATTAATTAAAACATCTTGAAGTGACATTACTATTGCCAATCAAAATAAATAAATAAATGTTCTATTCAGGACACCAAGGGACGTCACATGGAATAAAATTGACAGGGGTTAGATGAAATTTTGAATTCCCACCCATTTTATCCTATGTGACATCCTCTGGTGTTCTCGACATGACATTTGCTCAAAAAAAAAAAAAGGTGACATTACTCACATCCAGTGTGATAATAGAATTTACTACAAAAAAAAGAGTGTGCTATTAGAATTATTCTATTGTTATACCTATACATACGTATCTAATATGATTTTGTTTCTTAAATCTAAACACTTTTTTCTATACTGCTCTCACATATTGATTTATATGAATTTTACTTTGTAATTCTATCTTATAATGTGTTAGATGTTTTTGAATATCATATATTCATTGTGCTTGTGTTGAACATATTTAAGAAATCATGATATTTCCTTGAGTTTTGAGCTAAAATTCTCTTTGATTACATTTGGATTTATGGAAATTGAATTGGCCCTATGATTTGAAATCCGTTGAATTGAAAATCCACTTAAATGAATTGTCTTGAATTGAAATATGTTGTTTAAATCACCTTGTTGAGGCCCATAGAATTGATTTATGCTTCTTTATCAGGGACATTATAATTCAATGAAGCTTCAACCTTACCTTAGCTATCCTTTATCTAACCACTACATCCATGGAATCGAGCATTGGTTGATCTTGATATAGATCACCCGATCTAGTTAGGATCACTCAAGTCATTATCATAGGATCAGCCAATCCATGGCCAAGTACACTTGGAATAAGATTGTTTGCATTGACCATGGATCAACCAAATCACCCCACAACTTTCCTCCACATTTCTTTCCTACTATAGTAAACATTGGATCAAGAATCAATCAATTTTAATCCAGATCATTCATTCCAGATTTCAATCAATTGGGTCCAATTCAAATTGATTGCCATTAGCATAGGATCAGCCAATCTATGACCTTGATCAATTGGATGGAGATTGACAGGATTGGTTACGTTTAGCAAGATTGACTATGGAAAAATCAAACTGATCACGGATCAATCAAATCTATACAAATCCATATCAGGATTGGCCAATCCTACTTGATCCAATATCAAGATTAGTTGGATTTTATATGAATCTCATTCTTGATCTTAAAAACCATGCATGATTGCAACACCGATGTCAATGGAGAATTTTGTTGTTTCTACATGGAAAACTAGATCTATGTTCAAGTTTTCTACAATAAAATCAAATCAATAAGTTGATTAGGTTTTTTCATAATCTTAAAACAAGGCATTGAAAAATAATTTCCTCTCCCTTAAGGATTTCAATTCCATGTAAGTGAGCTACATTTTTACTCTCTTGAATTCCACTATGGATTTGACAATTCCATTTGTGTCATTCCTATTATGTATTCAAATAGTGGAAACCTTAATTTCATTCCCCAATTCCATGAATCCAAACGTAACTTTCGAGTCCCTTGAATTTTCTTATTTAAAAAGGACAATCCCAATGAATAAGGGTCCCGCCACTATGGGGTCTAGGGAGGGTCAAATGTACGCAGCCTTACCCCTACAAGCAGAGAGGCTTTTTCTGTGACTCAAACCCATGATGCCCAGGTCACAATGGAGCAACCTTACCAATGTGCCACGGCCTGTCCTCTTGAAATTTCTTATTTCCTTTATATAAAAAAAAAGCATTGTGAAGTTCAATATTTTTTATTTCCTAGTTCGAGGGTTTCCTGCATTCACCAAGAAATAATCTTCTAATAAGGTTGACCACAATCTAATCTTTTTATCCAAGTAAAATTTGAAATATTTTGGTAAGCAATCAATGCATGCACCATGTTGTAATGACCCTTAAAGATTACAAAGGAAGTGTTAAACCCCTCTTAAAATCAACTAAATGAAATAATGTGCTAATGAGTTAGCATGACAACAAATAAACTATATTTGTGGGCACAAAACCTTTAGGAAGGGAAGGTTCATGTATTCTCATTCGTGACACCCAAATGTTTATTGTTTTTCTACCAATTAGTGGGATACAACCTGAGTTTCTGATCAATATGCATCTCAAAATGTGTCCACCTATGTGTCCCACCTCATGTGGACTAAACTAGTAATCTCAAGCATGTTTTCAATGCTCTATAGTTAGGCTTTAGTCTCAAAGTGTACAAACAAAGGCCCTTCTTGTCCAACTTGTTGGCATTGGTCACAAGCCTACTCATAGGCTTCTGTTCAACTTGTGAAATCACTTGTATTACTCATGGGTTTGTCATGTACACTCATGGGCTTTGTTCTACTTGTGGACTTAGTCCATATTGAGATCATTTATGCTACTCATGAAAACAACCACATTGGACCTGTTTGGTCTACTCCTAGGTTTGAGTTATCTTATACTTGTAGACTTTGTGGAACTTGTACTTAAGTAGTGCTTTGTTCAACTCATGGAATCACAACTTGTATTACTCGTGAAATTGTCTTGTACACTTGTGGTCTTTGCTCTACTCGTGGACTTAGTCCACACTGAGCCTATTTATATCATTCATGGACTCAACCACATTGGACTCATTTGGTCTACTTGTAAAAACCCCTTTGTTCAACTAGTGGATTTGAGCTTTCTTTTACTCAAGGACTTTGTGAAATCTGTACCTTGGTGGCTCGGTCTCATCATACCATATAGTCCATCAAATCTCATATGGGTCGTCAAAAGGAATAACAAATTCTACTCATCAGTAATGCTTCTTGATGCAATTTAAAGCTTTGATCTTTTGTCTCAGCTCTACAATTTATGTGCTACTTGCTGGCAACTTCTTTTAATTATTTATCACCAGCATAGTGAGTTCAATATTGATGGGTTTGATTATGGAGGATTGCTCTTATTTTCAAACTTTGCTATGAAATCTCTATACGAAAAATTTGGTATTAAGTAGCAAGTTACAATGTGGTAGGGTGTCTCATGCAAGGGACAGTATCTAGGACATTTTTTTATAAATTGTTTACTCATACTGATTAGAGTATGTATATAATACCATAACCCAGATAGGGATATTTTGGGAAAACCAACAAAAGGAAAAAAGAAAGAAAGAAAATAAAATTGAAAAGGGAGGGGGGATTAGTTGATTGAAACCCCCCACCCAACGAATAACAAGGAAATTTTCCCAGAAAAAATTAGAAATTGGAAAATCAATAAATGGGATGAAGGGAGTGGGGATTTCATCCCTTTGTTGAACAAAATCCCCCCCCCCAACTGGAGAGAAAGAAGAGGGAGAAGAAAGAAGAAGAAGAAGGA
>JAOXJP010179672.1:0-12488 GCA_025762735.1 Platanus orientalis
GCATGTAAATCACTTTCAGCGCTGATGTTACTGCCCAGTTGACTCTCAACGGAGGTTAGGGATCGACGTATAAAATCCAAGCCGGATTCTCTAGGATTTTAAATCATCTCTAGTATCAATGAACAAGTATCACTCCATTAACAATCAGTGCATGACATGTGGCCTGACAAAAGGTGTTTGAGCTTATACACATGGATCAAAGTAGGTTATTATAGTAAATTTACATGTGCATTTATTAATTGAAATAGATGTTCTGTATAGGATTTGGAGTCCAATATACCATGTGACTTTACATGGAATAAAATGGGCAATGGTTAGATGAAATTTTAAATTCCCACCCATTTTATTTCAAATGAAGTCACTTGGCACCCTGGACACCTTTTGGGCAAAAAAATTGCTCTCTTTATTTTATTTAGTTTTGGTTCATTAATTTTCACATTAATGCACCATTTATCTGATATTGTGTCACAGTCTAAGTAGAGACTGGAGTGGTACTAGCTTAGTCATACTAGAGATGACGTGAACTCATTTCTTGGTAAGGAGAGGGGAAGGGGGAGGAGCAACTTATTCCAAATTTCCAATCATGGGGTATTCACACATTGAAGGGGGTCAACTGATTCTAATTATAGGGGGTACTCACATATTTGGGGAGGGGCAACTCACACATTCAAGGGACAAGCATAATATTTTGTCAGACCCACTATTATTACAAGGGTACTCACACATTGAGGAACTACCCCCTTGTCCCTACGTGGCTCCACACTTGACAGCAAAAGTTCACAGCCACCACATAAGAGAAAAAATGGTGTTAGTTTCCGTCTGACATCATTGTTAGGCCATACAACATTGGAGATTTTGACAATAATAGACGTGGATTAAGAAAGACAGTATTAGCACAGGTGAGAACGTATATGGAATTGCTTATATTTTCTGAATTTTTGAATCCGCCGAATTTTGAATTATTTAAACAGTTAGGATACGGTATGGTGTTAGAATATATATAGAAGCGGATATGCTTGTATCTGTTCCAAATCCGGTCCTTTTGCAGTCGAATATAAATAACACGTGTTTTTATATTGTGCTCGGATCAATTTCTTGTGACGGAGTACACCAAAATGACCCAACTTCAAAGGAAAAAAAAATTAGGTGAGAATGAATCTTGTGAGGACTGTGAAAACGGCATCAGGGTGCGGATACATCAGCGCCGAAAAGTGATAAGTACCCCCCCAAAAGTGTAAATCAGTTTTTGGTACTGATGCGTCACCCCTCTAGTGCTGTTTGCACAGTGCTCACAAGATTTGTTTGCACATAATCCGAACCCACTTCAAAGACCCCAGCCACGGCCTTTCGTTTCAGTACTACAGAACACCTCCCCTCTCCCTCCCTGCTTTTCTCGCTTTTCTCTCTCTGCGTCCGTCTACCTGGCCACTCCACTAAGCTTGCTGTTCTAGGGTTCGGCTTAGGGTTTCATTCTCTTTGGGGAAAAACTGTCTGCAAAGCTGGATAGATACAGAGGAGAACGATCTGGTGATAATCCAGACACTCACCATAGCAGCCATTCGAGAGTACCTTCTCGGTGGTCTGAGAACCCCATGAATGAGCATCACAGGAACCCAAATTACAGAGGTGGGTTTTCCGGGGGAGGCCAGCACTACCACAACAACCATCCTTTCAACAGTCCACCGAATCACCCGCTTGATGGTGGCGGATTCAGGCCAATGGGTGGTGGCGGCGGCGGCTTCGGTTCTGGTCACCAAATTCCTATTTTAGGGCATAAACGTGGGTTTTCTTTTTCCGGTCGAGGAGGGTCCCCAGGTACGCGAGGATTATAAAGCCTTAAACTTTGTTTGATTGCTGTTATCGTTCTGTTCGCATTGTTTGTTATTGGTGTAAGGGGTTGTTTGGAGGATTAATACTTGTTCGGTTCTCTGTGGGAGTTTTTATAATGAGAATTTAGTTCAGTTTTTATCTCTTTGGTGATCTGAAGAAACTGGCTCTCTCTCTCTCTCTCTCTCTTTTTACTTAAATATATGTTTAATTTTTGGTAAATTCAAAAACTGGGTCTTTGCTAGCTTAAATCCGGACAATCTTAGTATTATGTTTCGTTCTTATATGTATATTCATTTTAGGTGGATTAGTGTGTGTGTGTTTGGGAGGGAGGGGTGATGTATTTGTTGGGTAATTTCACTTTCTTGACATTGGGCATCTCAGCGTGTTTGTACTCTTTAAGTGAACTCCGTTGGGTATAGCAAGTGGTATTCGGTTCATTCAATATGTTTCACCATTTCTGGGATTTATTGATACTGGATGATTTTCTGACAGTTAATGATAACAATACAATGTTTTGTTACTGCTGTTCTTTTTTTTTTTTTTTTCTGTTACTTATTTATCTGTTCAAATTATAATTTAGGCTAATCGGTAAAGTTTTTCATTTTTCCCAATTATGGTTTATAGTCTGGATAAGGGCTTTTCCAACACGCTCACTCACCTCTTTCCTTTTTTGTTATTTCTATTTAGGTAGAATGAATTCATTAAGGACTGCCATGGATTGTTTTTTCTTTTTTGCTATTTCTTTTCAAACTGTTAAGAAGGTTATATTATTGTAGGCCTACGGGGTATTTTCTATCAAGGAAGAAATAAAACGTTGCCTTAAGCTCTAGAGGTCTGATCCCCTTGAAGAGATCAATACTTCTCCCCTTTTCTCTTTTCAGTTCTTCATTCTTGCTATTGATAGAATTATGGTTCTATCATATTGTTAACAAAGTGACGTTTCATTGTGAATGTCACTCACACAATTTCAAAAGAAAGGGCGTGGCTCCACTAACCTTTGAGATTTTTTTTTGAGGGGTAAATAAGCTTTATTAGTAAAAAAAGAAAGAAACCAAGAAACAAAGACCATGTGAGTTCACAAGGCAAGTGAACCAACAACAAATGACACAAACAAACAAAGAAAATAAACCAACAACGTAAAACAACACAAAACAACACTACAAGAAAACTACATAATCACTCTCCAGAACCCATTCTAGTCATTGTCATCAAAATCCTTCTAGATGGAGACCCAATAAAAAAGAATCCTACAAGTGACCTAGAAAATTCTCTCAAAAGGCATGATCTTATCTTCAAAAGTTTTGGCATTCCTCTCCTTCCATGTAGTCCAGTAGATAACCCCCGGTCGAAAGCTTCAAATACACTTGGAAATGCCTTCCAAGTCTTTGATCCACCATTTTGAGATGAGATCAGTGAACTTCAACGACAACATCCAAGAGATATTTAAAGAGGAGAGAAAAACTCCCATAAATTCCTCACCAACCTACAATGGACAAGTAAATGACCCATCATATCCTCCTCATTCTTGCATAGAGTACACCTATCTTCCAAGTTCCATCATCGACTTTTTACATGGTTTAGAGTCAAAATCTTATTCAGATAAGCGCTTCATAAGAATAACGAAACC
Organism: Platanus orientalis; assembly: GCA_025762735.1. Taxonomy (NCBI): domain Eukaryota; kingdom Viridiplantae; phylum Streptophyta; class Magnoliopsida; order Proteales; family Platanaceae; genus Platanus; species Platanus orientalis. The sequence continues at coordinate 3,458 of JAOXJP010179672.1, forward strand.
TTCGAAGGAAGGTTCGAAGTCCAAGTGTCATTATAGGAGACCCCAACATTAGTTTGAATTTCCAAAATTTTGTAAGAAAATTTAGTAGAAAATGAACCCTTTTTCTTTTTATCCCACACCCACACATCCCATAAACCTACTCTCGGCCTAAAACCCTCCAAGGAGTGAACGACAAAGGGATTATGTTGGCACTATGATGAAAAGCAACAAAGCGATCATTGTTGCAATCAAAAACAACTTCTGATGATTGAACCTGCAAGTGACCCTGATGAAGAAGATGAAAACAACAATGAATCAGATTTGGAGGAGATTGATTAGGCTGGTAATGATGATACTGTGGCTATTTTACAAAGTTTTCGATCAATCGGATTATTGTTTTTGGCAAATAAAGGGAAGAATAACAAAGTTTTCAATCTTTTACCAAGGAGAAAGTTACGCTAAAGTTCGGAAAAGCAGGGGTAGGCTATGTCCTACATCTTTGGTAATGATAAAATTATTAAGGCCAATGAAGGAGAAGTTGAAAGAAGGCGGTAGATGAAATATTGCTTGGTAGCCAGACCCCTGAGTGTCATTCTGATGGCCTAGGCCATGACTGAAATGGGAAAATAGGTTTGGAAGGTTTTAGGTGAGTTTAAAGCCAAACGTGTGCTGAATAATCTCTTTCTTCTACTCTTCCCCTCGCAAAAGAAGCAGAACACATATTCCTAGAAGGAAGGCAAGAATGGGGAGTGTACTGTTTCTTAATAGACAATTGGAATAGTTGTGTTGGATGTGAATCATTCAGGCCGTCTTTAAAAGGAGTATGTATCAAAGTGTTTGGGATTCTGATGCATTTATGGTTTACTCCGGTGATGAAAGCTATTAGAGACGAATGCGGAGGATTCTTAGGGTTGGATCCAACAGAAGAATGGTCCATGGAATGGGCCTGCTTCTAGGTTAAAGGTCAAAATTGCACCTAGAGATATGGTAATTTCTGACGGAGTGGTCTCTCTCTGAATCACAATCTGGCAAGAACGTTTGCCGAAAATCCTCAATATGAAAGCTAGTACCTTAGAGAAAGGGAAAACTCAATATGAGGGAAATCAAATCAGGGTAGGGCTTCTTTTGACGACAGGTGATTCAACGTATAATGGACACCGATTTTGCTGACTAGTGCCGAAGAAGGACACGCAAAGAGAAAGAGTGGGAAGAGAAAGACATTCGAATTTGAAATTTAACACTCATCTGTGATCAGAGAGGTGGAGGGAAGGAGGGGAAGGGAGGTGTACGACGACTGGGTGCTAGTAGAAAGTAAACGAAATAGATGGTTAAATTAGGTAAATCATAATAGATTGACCTGGAAGGGCAATCATAACAAATGGAAGGTAAACAGTTTTCTTAGGGTCAGAATTATGAAGATAAAAGGGGGCATATACATCATTTTGACAAGGCCTCTTTTAATCAAGCCAAGCAGGATTTTGCCTATAACAAATCCCGTCCTAGTCAGCATAGGATTGGGCCTGTTGCAAAAATAAAAAAGAAAAAAAAGAGCGACTTCAAGCATCATGAGCTAGTGGAAGAGGAAGGGTGGAATAGAAAGTTGGGGCGAAAGACCCTACCCAAAGTCCATGTCCCCAATGGTTTGATCATGGGCGTCCATCCAATGAACGATCCAACGGAGAAAAAAAGGACTCATAGAGAGGAGGAAACAAATAGGACTCAAAGGGGAAATACGAGGGAGCCAAATTGAATGAAGTTAGGTTTGCCGAAGGCCATATTAACTCAGAGAATTGGAGGCATCAAGATAAGAGAGCTAAAGGAAGGGGAAACTTGACGAAAGGAAAAGGTATGCGATTAGGGCAAATGAAAGGCAATAATGGACGAAGTTGAGCAAAGAGGATCTCAGTCAGATGACGACGAAGTCAGAAGGGCAGGAGGCAGTTACTCTGGTTTCTCATCGGTTGAGCGAGATTTAGAGATTGAAACCATCCTGGATAGCCCAAGTGTCTCTAGATAGTCCTTTTTTTTTATCTTAGTAGAAAGGTCGAGATCGATAGTAGGCAAATGTTCAATGGTAAGAGACCCCGGCCCATCCTTAGTTGATGTAGAAAGATAGGAGAAGGAAAATCATAAGGAGGTCGCAGGTGAACGATGGGGTGATAGAGTAATGGAAGAGGAAGAAGAGGAGAGGTTGATTGGATCAAGGATTGATTCAGAGACTATTCAAATGGTATACAGAGGAAACGTGCCAATCAGTAGTCCCATGGAAGAAATTCCTCTGCAGGTTTTGCCTCTGGAAACTCCTTCAGAATGGGTAGTGCGTAAAGTCCTCGAGTTAAGCAAATAAATGAAGGTCTCTTTTGAAGGAAGGAAGTCTAAGGTTGAAGATATCTTTAAAGAAATTGAAAGAAGAAATCTAAATTAGAAGCAGAGCATGCCGATGCATAAAACAATGTCTATTGCCAGAAAAAGTAGGGAGTTGAAGAGGTTATTTTTGTCAATTAATTATGAAGGGTCGACTGACTCCAAAAGCTGCTGCAGCTCAAGATGTAGAAGTAGGGGAGGCAAGGGGATGGAGGAGGGAAACAAACAAATTGTGATCCATGATGATACGCCGATAAACATGAAATGTTAGGGGGTTGGGAGTCGGGATCGTCGTAGTTGTGTGAAGGATATTTGCAGAAGGTGGAAGGTTGACATGATATCGCTTCAAGAAACTAAAATGGCAGTGTTTGGCCGCAGGGGAGGCGGTAGATATATGGGGTGGAAGGAAGTGAATTTTTTCCCATGAACCTATAATTAATCAAGTGGGGGGATTTTAGTGGGTTGGAACGAGCAACCAGTGGAAGTGTTAGCATGTTCTTGGTAATAGTAAGATGCAGATGGAGAGAAGATTTGTTGGAGTGCATGTTCATAGGCATTTATGGTCTCTGGGATTCGTGGTCTTGAAACATCTGTGGCATGAACTCTTCTAAGTCTTAATTAGATGGCTGCTGCCTTACTGTCTAGGAGGGGATTTCAACGGAGAGGTCAGGTTCTCATCCCCTTAACACGCAAATGTTGAATTTTTCCAATTTCACATCCGATCATGGGGTAATCTACTTGTAGCTGAATGGAGCAAAATTCACACGGACCAACAATCAAGATGTCCTTAGCAGGATCCGTTTGGATCATTACCTTCTATCCTCTTCTTAGGTGGACCACTTTGGAGTTCCTTCACAATGAGCCCTTCCAAATCTAGATTCCGATCATGTGTTAATTATTCTAAGTCATGAGGACGAGCTTGGAGGGCCGACCCCCCTCCCCCCTCTTTTTGAAGTTATATGGCTCCAAGTTCTAGGATTCAAAGATTTGGTTAGGAAATGGTGGGCTGGATGCCAGGTGGAAGGCATAGCAAGTTTTATTCTAGCGCAGAAGTTCAGATCTCTTAAAGAAACAATTACGAAGTGGAATCATGAAGTGTTTGGTCGTATAGAAAGAAAGGAGGGCTGCCTAAATAAGCTGGAAGCAATCAATGTGTTGGCCCAGAGAGGTCAGTTATCAGAAGACATGAAGGTGGAAAGAGAGAGAATTCGACAAAACTATATGTCGTGGCTAAAAATGGAAGAAAGAAGCTGGAGACAAAAATCATGTATGAATTGACTGAAGTTCGAGGACTCTAATTTCAAAAAGAAAAGCAAAAAAGTATTTTTTTTTCTTAGAAGGTAAATGGAGAGATCATGATGTGATAGCTCTTCAATGGCTTGAGAAATATCAACCACTTTGGAAGCCTAAAACTAAATTTCAGAAGATGAGCATGAAGAGAACTTGCTATCCTCTCCATTAGTTGATGTTTTTTCTTATTTTAATATATGTTTTAAAATTAAATTGGGTGTAATAAGGCCACTAGATTCATTAGTAATTGTCTTAGGGAGTTTTAGAAGTTTTAGGAATTTTATTTCATATTTTTCTGATTTGTTGGTTTTTTTTATGGCTGGCCATATAGCCCTTTATGAGGGGTATTTTGGTCCAAATTTTTTAAAGGCTTATAAATAAGCCTAAAAGACTTTTGTACAATCAGACTTGATGAAATAAAGAAAAAGTTTGAAGAAGCCCACGATTGGACTGGTTTCCCTCCCTCAACTCTCACGGTTAGGTGAGTTCTTCATATCTCTCTCTTATTCTTTCTTTCTCTCTCTTCTTTTGTACTCTTCCCTCTTAAACGACACCTTTCTTCCTTCTTTTCTTTCTTTTTTGTAGAAAAGTTATTTTCTCTCTTCTAATCTCCATCTTCTTCTTTCTTTACATCCTTTGCTATTCCACATCACCCATCTATTTTCTCATCTTCTCCCTTTGTTTTCTCTTTTCTTTTTATTAAATTCTTGAAATCTGGAAAATTTCTAGCACTTAACTTTTCTAATTACTTTCTAATCAGTCCATAAAAACTCAATTCCTTTTAAACCTAACCTTCCTACATCCTTACAAGCACATCTATATAATTTTCCCCAAATTCCAACCCTAGATTCCACCTTTCTTGAATTTTCCACCTATTCTTTAAAGCCCTAATCAAGAAATCCTTCTCTTTCAACCATACCACCAAATACCTCTTTTCTTTTAATTTTATTTTATAAAACTACTTCCCCATATAAACTAGGGTAGGCAGCTGGGTATCCCACCTTGTCCCCATTTTTTTAGGGTTTCAAAATTGAAATCTCCCAATTTGAGGATTTTCAGCCCTTTTTCAATTTCTCTCTTTCTTGGTTTAATTTCTCTTTAGTTTCTTTAATTTATTGCTTCTCATTGAATCTTTAATCCTTCTTAAATTAGTTCTTTTATTTCTTGAATACTTTCGTTAACGTTTTGAATTCTTGGTTGATTTCTTTAATTTTCAGCATTAAAGCATAATAAAAAATCATTCTTTAGGCCTTTGCTCTTTAATTAATTAGTGTAGGAATCCTTTTCCGTTGGATTCCACATCAGATCATCTCTAGTCGGAAGGGATGTTAGAGGCTTTGTTTGCTCATTTTCAGAATTTTTTTTCGGATCCTTATGTGTTTCAATCTAGATTGGAGGGTTTATCTTTGAATAAAATTTCTTCCGATTGGGTTGAATGGTTGGAGCACCCCTTTGCTGAGCAGGAGATCATCTAAGCGATCAAAAGTCTAAAGAAAAGGCACCAGGTCCTGACGGTTTTCCTATACAGTTCTTTCTCGAGTTTTGGGATATCATAGGTACCGATGTTATGAAGTTAATTTTTGGCTTTCTTGAGAGAGATTCTATATACAACAGTTTGAATACTTCATTCATTTCCCTAATCCCCCAAAAGTAGGGTTTCCTTGAACTAATTAGCCTTCTTAACAGTTTCTACAAAGTTCTTAGTAAGGCTCTAGCTTGTCACATGGAACAAGTAACGGGATTTATCATATCTTCGTCTCAGGATGCTTTTGTCTGTGGTCGACAAATGTTGGACTGCTCCCTCGTAGCAAACAAATGCATTGATCATTGGAGAAAAACTCAGTGCCTAGGAGTGGTATGTCAAATTGATATGGAGAAAGTGATCATGTAAATTGGGATTTTTTGAACTGGGTTTTTAATTAGATGGGTTTTGGAAAAAAAATGGTGTTTTTGGATCAAAATTTATGTCACGATAGCCACTTATTCTATTTTGTTGAATGGAGCTTCCATTGGTTTTGAGAAAGGGCAAAGGGGCCTAAGGCAAGGTGATCCTCTCTCCCTATTTTTCTTTAATATAGATGGAATTGTTTAGCAAGTTGGTGAATTGCGTGGAAGAAGTTGGGTGTCTAAGAGGATGTCCCATAGGAAATGATGGCCCTTTTGTAGTTCTCCTCTAGTTTGCCAATGACTTATTGGTGTTCCTTTATAATTTAGAAGAGGAAGTGTCTACTTTCTGGTCTATCCTTCTAATGTTTGAGACAGTGTTAGGCCTCAAGGTAAACCTACACAAGAGTAGGATGATGGCAATTGGAAATGTCCAAAACCTCAATCAATTAGCTAATCAATTTGGATGCACCACAACGGAACTTTTAGGAGTCTATTTAGGTCTCCCCCTTGGTAGTTAGGTGAAATCCAAACATATATGGGATCTTGTGGTGCAAATAGTTAATCAAAGGCTTTCTACTTGGAAGGACCGTTATCTCTCCAAGGGGGGGGTTGTATTATGCTTATTAAAAGCGCTTTATGCAATCTCCTGATGTACTTCATGTCTCTATTCCAAGCTCCCTCATCAGTTCTAAAACAACTTGAGATGATAAGAGACAATTTCCTATGGCACTCTGAGGAAGTAGATAAGAAATTTCATCTGATTAAGAGAGATCAAATCTGCCAACCCTTTGAAAATGATGGTCTTGGCATCAGGGCCGTTAAGGAAATGAACCGAGCTACTCTGGCTAAATGGCTTTGGAGATATAGGGAAGAGCCGAATGCCCTTTGGAGAAAAGTGATAGAAGCCAAATATAATGATAATGGGTGGGGCTGGTGTATGGTCTAGCCGGCGGGTTCTTATGGATCGAGGTTTTGGAAAGATATCTTCAAAGAGTTTGAAGATTTCCAACTTGAAATCTGCAATAGAGAGATATCTTGGAAGAATGATGAAGAAATTGAGAGAGAGAGAAGAAGAAGAAAGAGTTTGAGAAGTAGGTACTCGTATGAGAGATCCCTCATACTGTAGCCTCTTTATTTATATTTAATAGTACACCAATACAATGGTGTATCAACTTGACCCAAGTACCCTCACTATAGATGTAGATGTACATGTATTCTCTATGGTATACTCTAACACTCCCCCTCAAGCTGGAGAATAGATATCTTTCATTCTTAGCTTGCTCACTAAACCTTGAAATTGTGAGGTACTGAGTCCCGTAGCAAATATATCAGCCAGTTGATTTTGAGTCTAAACAAAAGGTGTGCATATATTTCCCTTTTTTAGACGATCATTGATGAAATGTCTATCAACCTCCATATGTTTGGTACGGTCATGTTGCACAAGATCATGGGCAATACTGATTGCCGCCTTATTATCACAATAGATTCGCACGGGTCTAGTAATAGGCCAACCCACTTCAGACAATAACTTTTTCAGCCATAGTGATTCACATGTACCATGGGCCATAGCGTTGGATTCAGCCTTCACACTAGACCTTGCTACCATAGATTGTTTCTACTCATCCAAGTTACTAAATTTCCTTAAACAAAAGAACAATATCCAGAGGTTGATTGTCGATCCTGCAAAGACCCAGCCTAATCGGCATCGGTATACACTTCTACCTAATGATGATCATTCTTTTGATATAGGAGCCCTTTGCCAGGACACCCCTTCAAGTATTTGAGAATCTTATATGTTGCCTCCATATGGTCTTGAGTAGGTGCATGCATGAATTGACTAATGACTCCAACGGTATATGTGATGTTAGGGCGAGTTAGAGATAAATAGATAAGACGCCCTATTAATCTCTGGAACCTTCCTGCAGCAAGTAGTCTGTCACTGTCATTTTCTTTCAGTCTGTGATTGGTTTCAATAGGAGTGGCACATGGTTTACATCCTTCCAAGCTAGATTCTTTCAGGAGGTCTAGTACATAGTTCCGTTGAAAAAGAAAGATGCCCTTGTTTGATGTAGCAACTTCAATCCCAAGAAAGTACTTCAAGTAACCAAGATCCTTAATCTCAAATGCTTTGGCAAGATTGCTTTTGAGATGTTTAACCTCATCATCATTATTCCAGTCACCACAATATCATCTACATACACAATCAAAATTGTTACCTTTGGATCAAGTCTCTTAATGAACATGGTGTGATAAGCCTATGCTTGTTTATAGCTAAATTGGATCATAGCAGCACGAAATCCTTCAAACCAAGCACATGGTGACTGTTTCAATCTATACAAGGCTTTCTTAAGCTTGCAAACTTTTCCTTCAGCCCGTGGCATACAAAATCTAAGAGGGGTAGCCATATACACCTCTTCTTCCAAGTTCCCATGAAGAAATGCATTCTTCACATCAAATTATAAGAGAGACTAGTTTTGGTTTACAACAAGTGAGATAAGAACCCCTATTGAGTTTGAAATTCTATCCTAGAGGAGGGGGGGTGAATAGGATCTTTATAAAATATTTAATTTTTTAAAAATTAAGCCAATTACTTTTCTATGAATTTATCATAGACCATGGGGCTCCGTCATGCACTATAGTGTTACCTATAGCAGAGTGGGAGCAGGGCTGATAAATTCCCTAAGATTGATTAATTTAATTCTTTATCAATTAAATTGATTAACTTTTGATTTGATAATGCTCAAAATAAACACAAGTTCATCAATCATAAGAACACAATGAAGAGCAAATGTACACAACCACAACATAGAGATTTATAGTGGTTCGGTACTAAGGCCTACGTCCACTCTTCAAGCTCAATCCTAGGGCTTTTCGTAATTTTATTCAGATTAAAATACAGACAATCTCGGTAAAATTCACACAAAACTCTTTCTACTTGCAATGCAAGCTAACTGACACTCTATGTCTTCGAAAAGTGCTAAACTCCTTCAAGTGTCTCTGACGGAAGGGCCTTAACCTACACTCTATATGTCCGAAGAGTGCAATACTCCTTCCGGTGTCTCCGGCGTAAGGGAATCAAACAATGAAATGATATAAAATAGATATAAATTACCTCATGTAGGTTGATGTATCAATAAATACTAAATGTGGATGCTCTTTTTTATGAGCTAATTTGCCTTATCTTCCACAGATTAAAGAACTATAGAGAACATGCTCTTAAGTCTTTTGAATCACTGGTTTCCTTGGAACAGACAATCAATGATACTCTCTTCTTTTGATATAATCAGTAGTATGCTCAGAGAAATGATTCACACAAGTTTTTCAATAACTCAAGATCAGATAAGCAATAATCACATAGACTTCCTGGCTTTCAGACTAGCCATTTTCTTAGACAAGACTTCTTCTTTTTCGTTTGTTGCTCTCTCATTAAAACCTAGGGTATTATCACCCTTTTATAAAGTTAGGGTTCATTTTGGTCCATAGGATTAGAGCTCTTTCTAATGGACAAGTC
>JAOXJP010179683.1:0-12488 GCA_025762735.1 Platanus orientalis
CAACTCATAAACGAACAACTTACCTTAGAATCTTTGGGAGTTGACCAGTTTAAATGTGGAGTCAGACATTTCAAACCATTTTTAAAACTAAATTTGTTTTGTTTTCAAAACTAATGTTCAATCACATCATTAAAAAGACTGGTGGAGACTCTTAAGCACGTGAGATTTTTCCTATGAAAATTAAGTCTTTTTCAAAAGGGATTTACCCGTCATGTGAAAATCGAGGCCCACAGGCATACAACCTAAGATCAGGTATACTAACCTGAAAAACCCTGTCTTTCTATCCCTATGTACCCCATGATATGAAGAGACCCCCAGACCCCTAGAAACCCTTAATGAAAGACTTCTAGACTATTAGTTTTTTTTTAAATGACCAAGTAGGGTCCATTTGGGACAGTACACTTTAAATCACTTCACTGTGAAGATCAGGCGTACACATGAAGATCAAGCGTACTGATTGAGAAATTCCAATCTTGCCATTTTCTGATAAATCAAAGGGTTGAATGAAACCCCACAAGTCCATAACCTTAGGAAACCCCTGTTCCAACATGCAAAACTCTTCTCTAACATTTGAACATAGACTAGGCCCAATACCCAATACCTAAATTTTACTTGGGAGACAACGTTGGTGTCGTGGTTGCTACATCAATGCGATCTAACTGAGTAACCTGACCCAATCATTGTCAATCCTTCTAAACCTTTTATAAGTCTCCACCCTACCCTAAGGGTCATGTCATACTAGTTCATGATCCAAAGACCTTGGGATTTGGCCATAGCCCAACTAGGTCCCTAAAACACTCAAATTGGTACAACATAGTTTTGACCCCTTTCACTAACACATTTCAACAATGAGGAGTACTCTGTAAGTATATTAAAACCCTAAAATGAACTTACCCTAAACCAGTCTCACTGTTAAACATACTTGACTACCGATACTTACAACCTTCAAAACTACTTGTAGTCTAATCCCAACAAAACCATAGGAACACAGAACCATACAAGATTGGGTATGTAGGCAGCTAGAGACTATGTCTAGGTGCGATTACAATGATCACACCATACAGGTGGTCCAAACTAATAAAAATAAAATAAACACATACACACACTATCGCTTACTAGCACTTAGAAGTTGCTAAGTTAGAAGAGCCACCCTAAAAAGGTGGGTAATTGGGGTGCCTAACACCTTCCCCAATTGCAACCAAACAACTTATCTAAATCTCTGTAAACTAGACCAGTTAGAGAGTCAACCCTAGTCTTAAGTGCTTAGCCCGGGCCCTAAAAAGCCCATATCCTCCCTTCCCCTAGAAAGGAGGTAGGCCTCCAACTCCTCCTGTAAAAACCCAAGTTGGTGGCGAGTCCAAACCCCTGAAGTGGGGCGGGCAAACCTACCCGGTCTTTCCACGATGCCCACAATGATGATCTCAAGGCATGAGGAATGTATATTATTTTTGTGATGCAGGTGAAAGGGCAAAATATAAGTTGTTAAAGATCTCAAAAATTCTATATTTTTTATGTATTGAGCAATCCTTGTCTACATGTATTTTAGTTTGGGATTTGTAGATGATAAAATCCTATATTTAGAGGTTTTGCCATGGAATTAACAAAGGAGGAGATTGTTGAATCATATCTAATATTGTTGTCAATCCCATGGTCAAAACTCTCATATAACATGTGTATGTCTTGTAAGTGTCCTTGCCGTGTCAAGAAGAAAACTACAAGTGAAGAGATGCAAGTGGACCAAAGACTTGAAGCCCAATGCCTAGAGATTCAAAGGTATAAATCATGCATGCATCATAAGAGTGTTGTGAGGTTGAGTAGACCAAAATATAAATCTCATCATGAATGAAACAATACTAAAAATCTAAAGGTACAAGTCTTACAGAAGGACCAATGTGGGGAATTATAAGTGTAGATTTAGGCTATCAAATTGATTATAGTGATTGTAATCAGTCACAGCTCCAATTGATTACAAATACCATAATTGATTGCAAGTTAAATCGATTACAAATAGTACAAATGATTTGGGCATTGATTGAGAAAAAAAATAGGACACAAACAATTAATCCCACGATTGCAATCGGTTACAAGAAGGATTGCAAAAATGTAGTTTTTCATGGTGTAATCGATTGTACAATTTGTAACTGATCACAAATATTACAATCGGTTATTAGTGCAAATCTGAAAAAAAAAAATTAACTCTGTTTCAAAACTGTGGTGAAGATTAATTGCTCATTTTAAAAGATTCCAATCCAACATAGGAGAGGGAGGTCCACGACCCCTATAAGAAGGAAACTTTCTTTTTAGGACAACCACTTCAAGTCATTTTAGAGAGTGTCCAAAAGTTTACCAAAAGAGAGTCTCCTTCTTCTTCTCGTTGTTTTGAGCTAAAAAGTCCTACTCCTTAACTGAATATTTCTCTCTAGCTTTTCTTCTTCTCTTTCAAGTTCACATATCTATAGAGAATAGATTTTTGTGGGTTTTCCAAAGAGGAAACCCTTGTGTGACCTAGCTCAAGGAGCTAAAGAGGAAAAGCTTAAAGTGGTGTGTGTGTACTAATGCATATTAGCTCTATAAGGAGCACTCCCACTGTGTGCTACTAGAAACATCAGCCAAACTATGGTAATATTGCTATATTTTGCATTCATTTTCATTTACATTTATATTTGCATTGCTTTGCTTTCACTAGAGACATCGAAAGCTTGACTACCTATGTCGGAGACACTGAAAGTAGACTCATCAAAGACACTGAGTGCTGTTGGTTAGCTTGCTTATCAGTAAGTATTTAGGTTTTGTATTTTTTGACCTAGGTTGTTATAGTACCTAAATGAAATATACTTAGGCTCGGTGGTGAGCTTTAGAAGAGTGGATGTAGGCCCTCGTGCCAAACCACTATAAATCTTGTGTTGTGGATTGAGTGTTTATTGGTTATTTCTCTTTACTTTCGTGCTTATAACTAATATTGCTCATTATGTGTTTGTTTAAATTCTTGAGTAAGTACATTATTGCACATACACACTTGGACTAATTTTAAGAAGATTAAAATCAATCCCAACATTGCCAAGAAAGGGTAAAATAATTGAAATATCGTATTCAGCCCCCCCTCTAGGATACTTTTGTATGAATTTCAAAACACTTGACGAGTCCAGGCTAATCGCCCAATAAAATCTGGAACTATATCAAGCCCGTATGGAAAGGGACTACAACAAGAAAATTAAACTTCGCTCATTTATAAAGGGTGAACTTGTCCTTCTCTCTAGATCGCCACTTAATTCAAATAGAAGAAAGGAAGGGAAATTCACTTCTAAGTGGAATGGTCCATATGCCGTCGAGAAATTTTATCGTCATGGTGTTTACCTCCTTAAAGATGTTAAGGGCAACCAAATACTTTTAGTTACTAATGCCAAATTCCTGAAGTACTACCCCTAAAGGCTAGTTACTTGCTTTCTAGGGAACTACTTTGGTTTAATCCTGTTAGAAATAAGTATGTATGCAGTCTGAGTTCTCCATATCTCATATGTAACTGTAATTTCATCTTTAAAAAAATCATCACCGATCTCACTGAAAACCAACAATGGCATTGGGATGCAAAATTTAGGCAAACCCTAGTCTTAGATTAAGGGATCCTAAGGAAAAAAAAAAGGGAAAAAGATAAAATAAAGCATGATCGAAAGGGCATGATGAAAACCCAGATGGGTACTATGAGTAAAAGAATCCAATCATGGCAAAATCAAATTTTGCCAATCTCATTAAAAACCAATAATGACAATAAGATTCAAAAATTAGGTGAACCACAATCCTAGTAGACGACCACTAGAGACAAAAAGTGAAAAATATACCAAAAATCCCATAATCGAACTACGATCTGGATTGATCCTGTTTCAGGGTATGTAAGTAACCTGCCATAACAAGATAGATGTACCCACACCACCAAACTCCGAGTCTCTCCTTTAGAACTATATCATTCTGTTACACATCTGCATGATACAGTTCTCAACTGGGGAGGTACATTGTCATAACTCCTACTTCTATTCTTATAACTCCTAATTCTGTTATTATAACTCCTAATTCTATGATTATTTAGCACTTTGTTTTGCAAAAACATTTTTTTTACAAATAAAATAAGCATGAAATATGAAATTTATTAATAAAACTTTGTTACAACAAAGCAAAGGGTACAACATTATAACAGTGGGCACCTAGCAACACGCTTCACACCATCTTCGGCCTCCTCTGTCGCCTTCTCTTCAAGATAGATAAAATCAAGGAGTTTTTCCCGAATAGTCAATAATATTTTTGTGTGACCCTCCAAGATGTCATGCATCGTGTCCGCATCCACCTGAGCCAAATTATGTCAATGTATGGTCTCTTCAGAAAGCCCATGGCATAGATCATTTTCTCGGCCCATTAACTTGGCCCTACATTGATCCATCATGTAGGTGATACAAAGAATGGAGTGGTTTGTATGACCTATGAATCTTTTGTGGGCCTCCATTTGGTTCAATACTTTATTGAAATGCTCCATGTGGTTCAATTATGTTAGGGGCTTAATTTCCTTCAATACCCAAGCTTATTGGGATCTCAGATTGAGCAGCTTGATTTCCTCTTCTCGAAGGCATAAGCAGACAACATCTTTCAACCCCTTCAGCATTAATGTATCCTTTGCCTTGAACACCTCAAACAGGATGTTGAGTAGATACTCTATGATTCACTTGAACTTGGGGTTGTGCAAACGAGCCTCAATACGATCCACGGTCTCCATAATCTCCTCCTAGATGGTGGATAGATCAGCACCCTCTACATGTAGGGAAACTAGGCTTCGAATCAATGTATCTCATTCCTTACGGGTTTCATTTTCCTACTCCTCCAACTCTTTTTGAAAAAAGTTTGCTACTACATCTACAAGCATCCATCATTAAGTTACCGTGGACGAAAGCAGGATTACAAGAATAAACAAAAGAAATAAACATTCATATTGAGATCAAATAAGGGAGCAAGGCTCTCATAAGATTCCTCCTCACCTGTTGCAATAGGGACAAGGCTTTCTCGCCTTGCTTGAGATCTTGGTATAGTAGAAGGCTCACCAGTCTTTAGAATACTATCTAACCTTCTTTTAAGGGCCAGAACCTGCAAAACAGAAGATCAAAAACTGAGATGAGCACACCAGGCAAATGGTTATTCTTACATGATTACCCTCCTAAGGGAAACTTTAAATGAAGCACCCTTACTAATATAATCTCCAAAGTATGAAAAGAATGAGGGAAATGGTAGGTGTGATGTAATGCCCTGCTTTAAACTAAAAGGTAAAATTGTAATTTTACCCCCACAAGAGTAAAATTGTCATCTACCATATTCTAGACATACCTTAGATTGTTTAGGAACCTTTCAAACTGAGTTAGAAGTGCATAACCTAAGTTGGGCCTCAAACGTACTAAGTTCAAAAGTTATCCTAACTATGTAATTAGGGTGATTTCCAGGGCCCACTAACACTAATCCCGAGTGAGTTAGAGGATGAGCCATACCTTTTTTGAAAGGTCTTCAAGTCTACTTTCCAATTCATCAAATGGTTGGTAATTTGGAGTTGTGTAACAAAATTTATTGTCATTTTACTAAGACCTGTCTGTGTAGGAATAATTTTTTGGGAGATGCGTGACTGATCACGGATCTCGTGATCAATCATACCATGATTTATCACCAATCTCGTGATCGATCACGAAACATTTTTTTTTTTTTTTGCTTAATCGGTCATGAATGAAGAATCAGGACTCTCGGGAATTTTCCAGGTGATCCATGATTGATCATGGATCTCCTGATCGATCACGACATACCTAGAAACACTGGAAAGTGCTGAAATTTTACGTTTTATGCCATTTTTTATGTGGCTTTCACCCATTGGACCCCCAAACGTGTGGGTTTCATCATAAAAAAGTTAAAACCTTATTAACATCTCAATTAGGTCATTTTACCTCATTAGAACAAATATGAAAAGGATTAGAGGGATTAGGGACAATTCTTAAGCAAAGTGTGAGAGTTCTTCCCCAATCGGATAAGTTTCACTCCCAACATTGAAAATCTATTGAGATTAGTTTATTTTCTATTAGAAATCCCTAGTTTTATTCTTTTAATGATTATATATACTCTAATATTGTAGAGCAAGGTGATTTGAGGAGGTGAATTGAAGGCTCCATTGCCTAGAGCCTTTAGATTGAGCTTTTGGTAAGAAATCTTACTATGGGTTTGATGATGTAAATTCTCTTTGAACTTCTTTGATCTTTGTGGAAAATCTTTTAAATCTCTGAAAATATGTGAAAACCCATGCTCTAAGACATTGAACCTTATGAATCTTTGAATTCAATCCTTTGAATCATCTTAGATTTATGAATTATAGTTTGTTCAGTAAGCTTTCACGTTTCTTATGCTTAGAATGACTCTATTCTTATTGGAATCTTTGAAAATTATGTAGACCTATGCTTAAGACCATTAAATCTTATTTATTCTTTATATCTACACATATTTTATGAAAGATTACTGATCCAAGACATTGTGTGGACTAGTCTTCTTTAAGGAATCCTTTAGAATATGTGAAATCTAAATTTTTTTCATGTGAATCTTTGAAAATATGTGTGAGGTTGTGAATCCTTCAAGATCTATTCTATTTGTGATTAATTTGAAAGGTAACCTTACCTTTCTCTTTGTTTAGAACCCTAGGAATGATATTGGCTGATTTATGTGATTTGATTTATTGGAGTATATGTGAATTTCTGTGGGAATATGTTAAATTCACTAATTCTATTGAACTCTATGCCTCTTATGTGATTATGTGAATGATGTGAACCTTTGAATCCTATTAGATGTTTAAATCATTGACTCTATGTGAAATCATAGTGAATCATTGTGGTTCCGAACTTATGAACATCGAATTATACACTAACATTGAATCTAAGGGAACCATGTACCCTTAAAATGATTGAATTATGAAAATGTGATGCTTACAATTTTTTTACAAATTATATAAACATTCTGATTATTGAAACTATATGGACCTTCGGACTTAGTGATGTGAACCTTTTTAGACTTCGAACCTTTCACCCATTTTGGGCCCCGTCACAGGGCTAAGTGTGACTATTGATTAAGTGAGCCTTGACACCGGGTTGAAATTCCTATGTATAGATCCTAGAGGGGGGTGAATAGGATTATTTAAAAAAAAAATTAGATTCCCCTAAATTAACTTGTTACCCTATTGGTTAAATTGTCCTAGCATTTAATTGTAATTGAATTGTGCACATAAATATGAATATGTTTAATTGTAATGCTAGTGTTATTAATTCAATGTGTATAATGCTTAATAGTGTAAATGATAAAATGAACAAGCAAACCACAAGCAACCACAAATGTACACAAGATGTAAAGTGGTTCGGCACAATGGCTTACATCTACTCTCAAAAGCTCAACACGAGCTATGTAATTTTATTGAGATTGAAGATTATACAATCAAGGATAAAATTAACAAAATCCTATTCTACTTGCCAAGAAAGCTACACTTGGTGTCTCTGGCAGGTGTGGTCTATGGTCTACTCTTCCAGTGTCTCCGATGAAAAAGCTAAGGGTACACACTACCAGTGTCTTCAGCGGTAGTGCTAATTCTCTTGATGTCTCCAGTGGGAGAGGTCTCAATAACTTTAGTAAAAAGTTAAGGTAAGGGTTTACCTATTTGTAGGTTAATGTTGCCTTTGCACACAAGTTGGGTTGCTCCTCCTTGAGCAAGATGCAAATATTGCTCCACAATTGCTTCTTGGTTGGCTCTTCAAGCTAGAGAGCCAATTTTGATGGCTTGCTCTTTCTTGAGCACAATGTGACTATCAAGCCCACCTTTCTTTTCAAGGGTTTAGATAACCCTTAGTACCTTCTTCTTTAAGATTTGACTTAGCAACATAGGGAGAAGGCTAGGAATGGTCAAGAAGATGTAAATTTTTCTATCTAGGCTTAGGGAGAGATTCACAACAATTTTAGAGGGTTGAATCTCTCATGGATTTCCCAAAAACGAGCAAGATTTTATCAAAGAGCATTCATGACCATGACCTTGCTCATTTGAGTTCTTCTCTTTATATATTAGACAAAAATGATTCATGTCCATTGGATTAGAACCTTTCCAAATGGTCAAGAGATGTAACCCATTGATTAGAAGCTGTTTTTTAAAGTTTTTACCGTTATACAGTGTTTTTGTAACTTTGGATTGATCTAGGATCGATCCAAGTGCAAAAAACACTCAGAACCTGTAACCCGAGAGTTGTTGGATCGATCTAATTAATTTGGATTGATGTGAATCGATCTAAATCCCTTATATTGCCTTCTAAATCCTTAGAACTGCTACAAAAGGCTTTGGATCGCCCATCCATGGTCCGGAAAAGTCTTAAGATCTTTAGAACTCCACTTTGGACCCTTGGTCCACCTTGGCTACCACACTTTACCTGATTTACCTTGTGAAAACTCGGAGTGAGTTGTGGATCCTTCGGGATGACTCGTATGCTCCCGATTTACTCTCTTGAGGTCTTCTTGGTGCTTGATGATTACCTTCATGATGTTTGAACCCAAGAACCTTCTAGATTCTATATGACTCCACTCATGTCCTAGTCTATATAATACGTGTATTTTATAGATCATGGAATTTACAACATATTACAATTATATGGAGGTGTGTTGATTGACATGCTACTATCTTCCTTGGCCATTTAGTGTTTTTCTTAGGATTTTTTCTAAGATTTGTTTATAGGATCTAACTCGGGTTGTTAGGCCCTCTAAGAGCAACTTGGCTCTAATACCAATTGAAATTCTATGTGTTATAATCCTAGAGGGGGGGGGTTAAATAGAAATTATTTAAATTTCTTTGTAATTGTGCTAATTCAATTTTCATTAAGGTTGTCAAATTAAATTTACACCGGTGCTTTTAGCTAATTATGTTTTGCACTTAATTGATTTTATGTTTGAATGTGAATGTGCTCAAATGTATTATATGTGCAATGATTCTAATGGTTGAAATGATTGAACAAGTAAAGAGAATGTGAAGTATATTAAACACACCACAAGCAATCACACAATGCACAAGATTTATAGTGGTTCGGCATGACGGCCTACATCCACTGTAAAAGCTCACCACCAAGCTATATAATTTTATTTAGATTGATATGAGTACAATTAATGTTAAAATTACAAAACCTACTAATTTTCTAGCAAGCTAATTAATACCTTGTGTCTCCAGAGAGTGTGGTTTATACTCTCTGATAGGAGTTTGGTCTACACTTTTGGTGTCTCTGGCAAAAGTACTAACGTCTAAAGAATGCACAGTAGTACGAAGCAACAAGTACCTCTTGAAGGTGGGTTTTGCTCTTTCTCATTAGATGTCAAGCCTCTAGTTAAGCAAATATAAGTGAAGCATTATAAAGGGTTTTTCCCTTTGGAAGAAGTTTCCAAATACCCAAGTATGATGTGGTTGTTGAGATGAATAGTAAATAAAGCCTACCACAAGAATAAGTATGAACTCCAAAAATATGGCAATGAGTGTTACCTCAAGTTTGAGAAATGGAGGTTGGAGGTCTCTAGATACCTTCGGAGTGAAGAACCAACCTTCTTTGGGCTTCCACCTCTTTCCTTTAGCAATGTGGTTTTGGGTAAAATGGCACCCACACTTACTACTTGTGAAACTATTGTATTTGGATTGGAGCACATTATGGAATTTGTGGGAATCTATTTAATGGATTTTTGTTTTGGCTACATTAGTGATATGAGCAAATGGATTAGTGAATGGTTATTCCGCTACCTAGCTTAGTGATGTGGATGTGATGTATACTTTCACTACATAGTGTAGTGACTGTATGGATAGATGGTAAAGTCTTCTGCCACATTGTTATGTGATGTGTTTATGGAAAGGAAATTATGAAATAAATAAAATAAAAAATGGACTGTTATGCTTAAGTCCAAGTCTGAAGTGACCGAGTGACCTCATGAAAGAGTATTAGTCATCATCCGAATCTGGTTCTTTGCCGAGTTAGTATTGGAAGGGGTTTGGGGTGCGATAGATAATCCCCATGAAGTTTGGAAGCATGCAAGAAAAGAAGGTAGATTGCAATGTGGTCCTAATTCTTCTTGTTGAGTTCAAAGATCAAAGCAATCTGACCCACAAAGTAGAGAAGGATACTATAGATTCATCAAAAGAAAGCCTATAAGCCATTAAACTCAAGGAAGGTAACAAGTAGGAATCAAACAATTGTAGCAAGGGTAAGAATGAATTAGGTAAGATCACCTTTAACAAGCCCTCTAAGAATATGACACAACACTTAAAACCACTATATATAAAGGTCTTCATGGAAGGTAGACCTATAAATCCAATGTTGGTAGACAATGAAGCTGTTATAAACATTCTTCCCTGCTCCATGTTCAGAAAACTATCAAAGACAAATAACAATTTGATCCCTACAGACGTTTTTGTCTACGGGTTTTCAAGCAATGCCACTAAAACCAAAGGGGTGCTCCCTATTGAGTTAAATGTTGGTAGCAAGACAGTAGTCTCTGCCTTCCTCGTGGTGGACACTACATTGAGTTACAATGCTCTTTTAGGAAGAGATTAGATTCACTTGAATTGGTGTGTCCCTTCTTCCTTACACCAACTTCTTTTTTGGAATGATAACAATAATGTCAAAGTTGTTTATGTAGATGAAGATTCATTAATGGTTTCTGCCAATAGCATTGAAGCCCAGTTTTACAACAACAATGTTGGAACTGTAAAACTACTGGACCAAAATGAGAAGGGAAACCCATTAAGGTGTCGGTGCTTAAGGATGAGTTCCCACTACTCAAGGGTTTTGAAGAAATGTGCAAGGATCTAACTAAGCCCTACTTGTTGGATGGGACACAAGAAGAGAGCCCACTGATAATAGTCTGAATGATGAGTAATCACTCATCCCAAGAATGCGAAGAAACCATATAAATGGCCATGAAAAGATTATCAAGATACCTGATAGAGAGAAAAAAGGTTTTAAAAGGAATAAGGAGAAACCCTGACCTTTTGATGATGCAAGGAACTTGTGTCTAGTTAAGATTTAAACTATACACGTGTGGGGGTATTTGTTTACCATTTTTTGATGGAAGGAATGTGAGGAACACATGTCTAGTTAATGGTGGCACATGGATCCCACTGATTTTGAATGCAATCGATAGTAAAGTGACATGTAGGGAAACAAAGGTGGGAGGACAAAGAGTGTGAACTATGATAGATTATTGATGTGTGTTTCAACCGTTACAACTGCAAACATGGATCCAAATGTTGGAAGATGATTAGGCGAGGAATGAGAAAGAAAGGGCACAATAAATGTAACACCCCGCATCATGATGCACATATTACTATACATGTCACATAAGTTCTGTACACACATAGGACCACTAAAATGCATATATGTTGATCTAATCATTGACACAACTTTAGAAAGATACTAACACAAATGTAGAAATAATCTATTAGTGAAACTTATACCTTTAGATAGACATGAAAGTCTAGAGTTTTATGCAATAGACAATAAGCGAAATAGACACCAAATGAAAAAGTTAAAGGAAATTTACTAAGCAAGAAAAAAAGGGTTAAGGACATGACAAGTTTTGAAGCTGTGCTAGACACTTGGGAAAACTTCATAAATAAATTTGTGTCAATACCGTATGAATCACCCTACAAATAATATATTCTTAGAAAGATCTATAAGTCTACTTTTCAATTCCATAAATGGTGAGTGAATTGAAGTTTTCTAGAAGAAGTTATGACAAATTTTCCACCAAATGTTTATGCCATCTAGCATGGTTTGAATTAATAGATTTTGAGATAACTTTAAAAATACACTAATATAAACATAGAATGAGTTAGAGAGAAAGATATATATGTTTGAAAAGGTCTTGAAGTCTAGTTTCTAAAAAGAAAAAACTTTGAGTGAATTCGAGTTCTGTAGACAATGTTATGGTTGTTTTCCCATCGGACATCTATGCCGAAAAGTTTTTGGGTGGGATGACATCATAAAAGTGAAAATTTCAGTACACCCATGATTTTTACAAAATTTTAAGGATTTTTTAGTAAAGACCTACCTAAATACTAAATTGAGGATTATGGTGCTATTTAGGCCTATAAAAATATAGAGATTCATAAGAAAGATGATCATTTGAAGAACTTTGCAAGTTTAGGGATTTTGAAGAAAGAACAAAATAGAAAGCTAGGTTTTGCAAGAGATTTTGGGATTTTTGAAAAAAGAACTTGAAGCTTTGATTTAGTTTTGTTTTTGGACCAAAAATTAAGTAAACAATCACATTTCTACATCATTTTGATTGTTCTTAGGTTCTTAGAATTGTTCTTATTCAGTTTTGCTATAATCCATGAAGGTTTTTTCTTTGATTAGGTTCTTAGAAAAGGGTTTTTGTAAAAGAAAATCTATTTTGCAAACTACTTGGATGTTTTACAT
>JAOXJP010179694.1:0-12488 GCA_025762735.1 Platanus orientalis
AGAATTTAAAAATAAAATTATTTTGTTTTCCAAACATAGATGTCCAATCACATCTTTAAAAAGGCTGGTGGTGACTCTAAACCATCATGGGTTAAGCCCATGATGAGTGGATCACTTTTCTAAGAGGTCTACCCGTCATGCAAAAATCGAGCCCCACAACTGGGAGTTCAGAACTTGTAAGCTCCAAACACTTTCACCTCGTACCAAATCGAGGTTGTGCATACAAAGAAGCAGCAAAGCTGAAAAAGAAGGTTGAAATACTTCCGCCAAAGTTCAATATGATGGCCAAAATGAGGTTTGATCCAAACAAGGGATTAGGAAAACATGATCAAGGAAGAAAGAACCCCGCCAAAGCCATTGGAGTGTTGTATAAAGCAAGCCTAGGCTTCAAACCTCTCATCAAGCATCAGTTCAAGAAGAACAAGAAGAAGAAAGCCAGCCATAAGACCGCACAACATTTTGTATCAGCTTCTGAACTACCCCAGGCTAATGCCACCCTACCAACTAATCCACCAACTCAAACAATACCATCCAAGCCCAATATAGAACACATATCAATAGAACCAGTCATAATTCCACCTCCAGTCATCAGTTAACATCCTACCTACCATCTTGAGGCTACTCCTCATACCTACATGTCTAGCTTGAAGCCGTCCGTCCTTGAGGTCAGGGAATGTTCAACCCTCAACACCTTAGAACATAGGGAGGACAACCTAGCCCCTCTAAGTCTACTCTCACTCCCCGATGATGTCAAAGATGTACTCCAATCAGTTATTGCGAGTGTAGAGTTAGACTTAGATGAACTTGACCCTAACTAGGTCAACATGCCAGAAACATGGGCACCCATGAATGCCGCAGAGCAAATCTGGCAAGCCAACGCAGCTGCAGCAGAAGACCAAGACCAGGTGATGGATTGATTGATCAAGAAAAGAGGCTAGGAAGAGCCGACCCTTCTCTATTCCAGTTTATGTTTTCAAAAGCTTTTAATATTTTCTTTTCACCCTTTTTGTAAAAGAACTACATAAGACTTGATTCCTACCGACTCATAATTGTCAAAGCATTTGACCATTGCACTTGTAAAGGGTATATAGGCAACCTGAGACATAGCTTCAAGTCTAGTCACTTTTGAAAAAAATCTTTTATGCTTTCTTTACCCTTGTAGTCAAAGAACTATGTGTGGCTTGATCTTGACAGACCAATGTTTTCAAAAGCACTTATGCTAAAAGTCAAGTATGTAGGCAACCTAAGAAGTAACTTTAGACTCAGCTGCTTTTCAAAAAAATAAAATAAAATTTGGTCTACCCTAAGACCAGAACTACGAGTGACTTGATCCCGACTGAATAAGTTTTCTCAAACTTATGATCAGTGCAAACATCAGGTATGTAGGCAACTTGGAGTCTAATTCCAAGTCCAGTTGCTCTTCTTTGGTATTAAATCCCCTTTTCATGAAAATAAATACTGAAAGAAACATTTCTTTCAAAACAGGAGCAAGAAGAATGGAATGATGAAGAGGTAGTGCCAAAAGAGGTGATCGAGGCCTTCGAACACCAAGAGAACCAAAACCTTCCATCGGTAGATGAGCTCCAAGAAGTCAATCTTGGGTTAGAAATCATGCCTAGAGTTGTGAAAATTGGGACCCCCAGCACTTCAGATCTGGGGCATACTCTGTTGAATTTGCTTAGAGAATACATAGATATCTTTGCATGGACATATGCAGACATGCCTGGTCTAGACACAGACCTTGTCACCCATAAGCTTTACACTAACCCAGACATTCATCCCATCAAGCAAAAGCCTAGGTGCCTAAGACCAGAATGGTTCATAGCCCTCAAAGAAGAAATCCAAAAACAATTAGACGCAGGCTTTCTTTTATCTATCCAATATCCCCAATGGTTAGCCAACATTGTCCCTATACCCAAAAAGGATGATAGAGTTTGAATATGCATACATTACAGAGACCTGAACAAAGCTAGTCCCAAAGATGATTTTCTCTTACCCCACATTGATGTGCTCATAGATAGTATTACTAGACATGAGATGATGTCCTTCATGGATGGATTCTCAGGCTACAACCAGATCAAGATGTTAGTAAAAGATCAAGAGAAGACTGCTTTCATGACCCCTTGGGGTACATTCTGTTACAAAGTAATGCCCTTTGGTCTCAAGAATGCAGGGGCAACATATCAACGGGCCCTGATTGCCCTCTTCCATGACATGATCAACAAAGAGATGGAAGTTTATGTTGACAACATGATTGTCAAATCCTATTACAAAGAAGATCATTTGACACATCTATGGAAGTTGTTTGTCCGACTTAGGAAGTACAGACTAAAACTAAACCCAAACAAGTACATCTTTAGAGCTTCCCATGGAAAATTGCTAAGCTTCATTATTAGTAAAAGAGGCATAGAAGTTGACCTTTCTAAAGCCAAAGCAATCATCAAAATGCCTATGCCATGAATAAAGAAAGATGTAGGTAGCTTCTTAGGCCTTGTCTAGTACATCAGTTGCTTCATTGTCCAACTCCCCCCATCTGTGAGCCCTTATTCAAGCTATTGAGGAAGAATGTTCCAACCTAGTGGAATGACAATTGTCAAGCCACTTTCAACAAAATCAAGAACTATCTACTAAGCCCACTTGTGTTGGTCTTTCCAGAGCTAGACCGCCCATTGATCCTATATTTGACTGTACATGACTACTCCATGGGATGTGTACTAGGACAGCATGACAAGACATGAAAGAAAGAACAAGCTATCTACTATCTGAGCAAGCATTTCATTGACTACAAAACTAGGTACACTCCTCTAGAGAAGACCTACCTTTCCCTTATCTACATTACGAAAAGGCTTTGGCACTACTTCCTCTCATACAAAGTATTCTTGATTTCTTTGATAAATCCCATCAAGTATTTATTCGAGAAACCAACAACCACAGGAAGAACTGCTCAGTGGCTTATGATGTTATCCGAGTTTGACAACACCTATGTCTCATAGAAAACTATCAAAGGGCAAACCATAGCCGATTTCTTATTAGATGCACTAGTAGACGAACCTTTCTCCTTGAAATTTGATTTCCTGAATGAACAAATACTTTGTATAGAGGTTGAATTGAGCAAGATTGCTAGATAGAAAATGTGCTTTGACGGAGCTATCAATCAGTTAGGCTATGGGATTGAAGCTATGCTCATTTCCCCTACAGGTGTCCTCATTCCAATTATCGCAAGGCTACACTTTTTGTGCACCAACAATATAGTCGAGTATGAAGCTTGCATCATCGGCCTGAAAGCAGCCATTGACCTAGGCATCAATGAACTGAAAGCCTATGGAGACTCAACACTTGTCATCTTCCAAGCAACTGGAGATTAGTTCATCTAAGGGGAGAAGTTCTTAGACTACCATGAATGTCTACAGATCGTATCCAAGAGCTTTGAATACTTGACCTTCGATTACATTGGAAGAAGGAGGAACAACTTTGCAGATGCTTTAGCCACATTAGCTTCAATGATCGACATCCCCCAAGAGCCAGATATGAAATCAATTGAGATTGAGCAGAGAATGAGCCAACTTATTGCTTCTAAATTGCAACTACTGACTCGAACAGGGAGCCATGGTTCCTTGACATTAAGAATTATCTAGAAGATCAAAGCCTTTCATCCATGACTTTTAAAACGATCAACGTGCTTTGTAGAGATTATCAGCTCAATTTATTTTACATGGTGGGACCCTACACAAAAAGTCCCCTCATCACGTCCTCCTAAGATATGTAGATGAAACCAAAGCCTCCACCATTATTGAAGATATCCACAGAGAAGAGTGCGGCTTACACATGAATGGGCTTATGCTTGCCAAGAAAATCCTTTGACTAGGCTACTACTGGTTAACTATGGAAATAGATTGTTGTCTACATGTAAAGAAGTGCCACACTTACCAGTCTTATGCCAACATCATCAAGGCACCAACCTCTAAACTACACAACCTGACTACCCCATGGCCATTCTCCATGTGGGGAATCGATGTGGTAAGACCCATGCCTCAGAAGGCCACCAATGGACATCTATACATCATTGTGGCTATTGACTATTTTACCAAATGGGTTGAAGCCGTGTCTCTAGCAGCAGTCACAATGAAGAACACAACCAAATTCATATGGGGAGACATCATCTACAGATATGGTGTTCCCAGCAAAATCATCACTGACAATGCAACTAATTTTGTGGGAAAGGATCTCGAACTACTTTGCAAGAAGTTTAAGATTCACCACCATCGATCCTCTCCATACAAACCACAAATAAATAGAGCAGTAGAAGTAGCCAATAAGAACCTCAAGAAGATCTTATAAAAAATGACTGCTAATCACTCTAACTGGCATGAGATGTTGCCCTATGAACTGATGGCCTACAGAACTTCAAGTCACACTCCAATAGGGGCAACCCCCTATTCATTAGTCTATGGCATGGAGGCAGTCATGCTAATTGAAGTTGAAATTCCAAGTGTCTGGGTCCTAGTTGAGGCAAAGATTCCAGAGTCAGCATGGGCACGGGTTCGACATGATTAGTTGAACCTTATTGAAGAGAAGAGACTACAAGCAATGAGCAATGGGCAAGCCTATTAGAGGTGCATGGCCACAACATTCAACAAGCAAGTTAGACCTAGAGATGTTGATGAAGGAGACTTGGTTCTCAAGAAGGTCCTTCCACATGAATAGGCACCACGAGGACAACCTCGGCTAAATTACGAAGGACCCTTCATTGTCAAACAGAAGCTGACCGGTGGGGCACTACTCTTGGAAAACATGGATAGGGAAGACTTCCCCAGATTTGTAAACTTGGATCAAGTCAAAAGGTTCTTTGCTTGACTACTGTAAGGTTGACTTTTGCCATGAAAGTTTGAAATGAAAATACCTTGAACGGTCATTTTGCTGAAACATTTTCCTACCAATTTGCTATTGCATTTCCATAATCATGTTCATTTCTACAAATCCAAAGCAAAAAAAAAATCAATGGCTCAACAAAAAAAAAGCATAAGAAAAGAAAAGAAAAGAAAAGAAGAAAAGCAAAAAGGAAAAGCTTATAAAGAACCATGATTTTCTTCAAAAACATACAAGAATTTTGTAGAGAAACATGATCATCTCAATACAAGGGGCATTTATAGAGAACCATGATTATCTCAATACATGGGAATCTATAAAGAACCATAATCTTCTTCTAAAACATGGAAATCTTGTACAGAACCATAATCTTCTTCAAGGTATGGGCATTTTATGGAGAACCATGATTCCCAATCTGCAGTAAGCCTTTGGTCAAGAGCCACTCATATTTCTAAACCTTTCAAATCTTGCCTACCTAGTAAACCGTTCATTCAGCAAAGAAATCAGTCAAGTCCCTTAACACTTCAACAAGTTCTAAGCACAAGTTAGCAATACATAAGTCAAGTAGTCAATCAACTTGGAACAAGAGCATACACCTCTTTCAGTCACTTCCTTGAAGGCCAGACCTGTCTGAGGATAGGGGCAAAAAAGGGATAAAAACAAAAAAAAAACTACAAAGCTTAGAGTGAAAACCGGAAATGGTGCCCTAACCCAGTCCTGGCAAATAGGGGCAAAAAAGGGACAAAAGAAAAGAAATATTGAAAAGCTCAGAATGAAAACCGGAGAGGGAACTTTGACCCAGTCTTGGTAAATAGGGGCAAAAAAGGGAGCAAAATTAAGTCAGCACTTAGGGTGAAAACCAGAAATGGCACCCTGAGTCAAGTCAAGTCAATCAAGTCATGAGCACACATCATCAAAGACCATCTTTTGACAAAGCAGGAGCAAAGACCTCAAACATAGGCATATAATCTCACTCTCCTTGGAGAGGCACATTCGATATCCAAAACTTGCAAGCCTTTCACACCTTGCCCAAAGTAGGCATGACATCATTAGCATATGAAAACATGACCATATGCACTCGAAGAGTAATACAATAGAGCATCACTAATTTTCAAAGACCCTGAGGGGTCCAACTTTTCAAATCAATGGAAGATTTCTGCAAAATAAAATTTCAAAACCTCTTTCAAAGGCAAATGTAAAGTCCTACCAATCTAGGCTTCAAATCTTAGTCATCAATCAATCAACACCGTCAATCATTGGAAAGCATCGTCCATATCACTAGGAAAGCCTTCTACATAGTTTTTGATAACTCTGGGATCAAGGAGCAACAAAAAAAATCAAGATGGAGCATCATCTCTAGTAAAGTGCCATTCACGGCCAAGCAAAGCTGCAGATGATACGCCATTTCCCTAAGAAAGGTGGAGATGATACCTCATCTCCATCAATTGTGATTGGAAATGACACATCACCTCCCAATAAAAAAAAGAAAAAAAACAAATCAAGATGAGGTATCATCCCTAGTAGAGTGCCATTCATGGCTAGACAAAGGTGGAGATGATACATCATCTCCCCAAGAAAAGTGGAAACAATGCATCATCTCCCATCAATTGTGATTGGAGATGACCCATCACCTCCCAAAAAAGTAGATTGAGGTGAAACGTCATCTCCAGTAAAGTGCCATTCACGGCCCAGCAAAAATCCATTCATGGCTAAGCAAAGCTGGAGATGATACCTCATCTTCTAAATAAAGAACAAAGATGATACATCACCCTCTATCAACTGAGGTTGATGTGTCACCTTTAATTAAATAACAAGTGGTGAGATCTGGGTCTAGGCCCCAAGTAATGAAATTTGAGCCAAGGCCTCTCGTCAAATGAATTAGGTCTTATCCCCTGAGCAATGAATTGGGCCTCAGCCCCTGAGCAATGAATTGGGCCTCAATCCCTGAGCAATGAATTTGGGCCTTAACCCTTAAGAAATGGATTGGGCCTTTGTCCCTGAGCAATGGATTGGGCCTCAGTCCCTGAGCAATGGATTGGGCCTCAGCCCCTGAGCAATGAATTGGGCCTTGGCCCCTGAGCAAGGGATTGTGCCTTGGCCCCTGAGCAAGTGATTGAGCATTGGCCCTTGAACAATGGATTGGGACTCAGCCCCTGAGAAACGGATTGGGCCTCAGCCCCTGAGCAACGAATTAGGCCTCGGCCCCTGGGCAATGGATTGGGCCTCAGCCCCTAAGCAACGGATTAGGCCTTGACCCCTGAGCATTGAATTGGGCCCCAACCCCTAAACAATAAATTGGGCCTCAGCCCCTCAACAATGAATTTGGACCTTAGCCCTTTAGTAATGAATTGGGCCTCAGCTCCTTAATAATGAATTTGGCCCTTGGCCCCTCAGCAATGAATTAGGCCTTGGCCCCTCAACAATGAATTTGGGCCTTGGCCCCTTAGTAATGAATTGGACCCCGACACCTCAGCAATGATTTGGGCCTCGACCCCTCCACAAAGAATTTGGGCCTTGGCCCCTTAGCAATGAATTAGGCCCCAACCCCTCATCAATGATTTAGGCCTTGGTCCCTCAGCAATGAAATTGGGTAAAGGTCCCTTTAGAATAGTGTTGATCCTTAGGGATCCCCATAATTATGAAGTAAACCTGATAAATCTCCTAGCATGAACCAGCAACCAAATGAAATCCTGAAGCCCGCTTTTTCAGTAAAGCAATTTTATGATAAGTCATCACCCCCAACTAAGTCCATCCTTATGGCAATGTTTGATTGTAAATGAAGTATCGATCATTTTCAACCTTGATACTAGGCCGCGTAAAGGTTTAGTGAGGACTCCACCTTACATAAAGGGTCAAATTTTGGCATCACAGATTGCCTACCGAGTATAGGCAAATGTTGATCATCGTTCCATTATCTACGTAACATGACAAAACATGAATACGTAGCACCGATCTCTATGAGATCTCCATGGCTTTCGGAGTTAAGCCAAAAAACTTCTTGATATGCTTTGCTTAGGCCGCCATAGGTTAGGTGAGGAACTCTAGGTTACCTCACTAGAAATGGCCAAAACCGGAAACATGACAGATTTTCTTTCGAGTACAGGCAAGTGTCGAAATCATTCCATAGTCTATATATCATGATAACCGCCTTTGGAAATGGGTTGAAATAAGTATGTAGCATTGATCCATTATGGTCTCCATGGCTTTCGAAATAAACCTAAAAACTTCTTAATGTGCTCTGATCAGGCCACCGTAGATTTAGTGGGGGACTTTAGATTACCTCACAAAAAATGGCTAAAATCATTGACATAGTAGATTGTCTACCTGGCTATAGACAGATGTTGACATTGATCCATAACCTATATACCATGACAATCATCTTTGGAAATTGATTGAAACATATATATAGCATCGATTCCTTGGAATCTCCATGGCTTTTGGAGTAAGCCTAAAAACCTCCTGACATACCCCATGCAGGCCGCGTAGGTTCACTAAGTCATGTCGGTCCCTAACTTTGTACAAAGGTCTTCATAGATAAACCACCTATTTGGGGTGTAAGTAGGCATCATAACTTCATAGCCTACGTATTATGCCAGCTAGGTTGAAACACATACGTAGCACCAATCTCTCGAGATTCCATGGTTATCAAAACAAGCCCAAAAAGTTTCCCACAACCCTATTGGCAATCCTTGATACATGAACAAATTGTCGCGTAGCATCCTGGTTATTCAAATATAGCTGAATGCTGCACTTCAATTCATAGCCTATGTATTTTCATAGTGCCAATACCGTTAGGGAGTTATGCATAATACATAGCATTGGGTTCCTTATTACCACAACCTCCACAGCTTCCGGAGAGAGCACAAGAACATCTCCAGTCCCGATAGGTCCTCTACCTACACTTTGCCAAAGACAGGGTAATTGTAAGGTATAACACACCTGTGATGTCTATTTATGAGGACGTAAATACACATCACAATTCAATCCATAAAGTTTGTGTAATTCCTAAGGCTATAGCTGGACTACTATCATGCTTGAAGAATCCTCCTCACAACAAATGGGTTACTTGTGAGAAAAACCCACTACTACTTCTTGGGAAAGAGCTCATAACATTTCTCTACATGTCTAAACCAAGCCACCCTTTTAGATCATATTCTAGCATAGCCCAGTCCATACTTTTGAATGGCTTACCTGTATCAGCCACCTCAATTATTACTTTATCTATCGCATGATTTACTAATGGCCACCCTATGACAGCTGCTCGGCATCGGACAACGATCAATGCCACACTTCGATCCATCAAGTCTATGAAATGCTAACTTCTAGCCATAGTGTTTCTTCTATCTATAGTCTAAATAACAACCAAACTTAAGTAGTACTTTCATAGCATGGGTTACTTGTGAGAAAAACCTTTCCATAGTTTCTCAGGAAAGAGCACAACAACATTTCTCTATAAATTCTGATGGTCACTACTCAATAGACCGACCTATTAGCACCAACCTTGGTGACGCTTGCTTATTGGGACATAAGAATTTTGTTGCATTCACCTTCAAAGGTTGTGTGTTATACCTAATTTAGCAAAGACTAGGTTGCTATCACCTGGGCAAGGCATAACACCCGATCCTACGGGATCCTACGCCAACTTTTGGAGAAAATCATATAAATTCTTCCTCACAGGTCCCCCCACCTTGACAATGTTTAAGTAGGAACAAAATATTATCATTGATCAATCCATAGCCTATATAGCCATTGCTTTATAGATGCGTAGTACTGACCCTCTAAGGTCCCATAGCTTTTCTAGAGAGAGCTTCCAAAATCTCTCCGAGTCTTGTAAAATACAACATTCACCTAAGTGGGACAAAGACAATGATGTAGATCAATCCTGCTATATATCATGACCGATGTAAAGTCATATGTGTTTTTAGAAGTGATATTTAGCGCATATGTATCATGATTGATGTAAAACCGAGCAATGTTCAAACATGATAGTCACAAAAAGACGTCCAAGCAATCAACTTCAAAAATGAATCAATGATCACTCAATACAACAAATGCAAAACATGTCCAACATGCAAATCTTGTAAGAAACTTCAAACAACTTGTATAAGTAAAAACATCAAGCTAGCCAGAAGCAAATGCAAGTGCATAAGTCATTTAAATGGTTCATGTGTTTACATCTTTTGCATGATCAATTTTTAGTAATTTTTTCCATAATGTTTTCAAGTAGTTGCACCCGATGTCGATGACTTACATGTCTCCTAATGCAATATATATGCTAACAGTAACACCCGAGAAGCTAGAGAAAATGTCAATTGTTAGTGTATAACTCATGAATAGCCTATGTTTTCAAAACACGGAAGGTTCCTCCATCAGTGAATACCCATTTTCAAAAATCGTAATGAAGGAATTTATAAAACACCGAGAGAGTATTCTTTTAAACCTGAGAAGGCATTTCAAAATTAAACTCATTTCAAAACCTTGATCCAAAGTCAAGAACAAATTTAGCCCATCATTATTTTCTAAGCTAAAACTATATATTTCAAAAACTACCGGCCAAGTATCCTTGAGTTACATACAAGGAAGAAACAAGGTCTTTTCCAAATCAAAATTAAGGCACTTCCTTCTTTGCTATATGCGGCAAAGCCACACATACTAAAGAGGGGCATCTGTCAGCACCCAAATTTTGACTCGAGTCATGTAATAGCATAAGGACAGCATAACAACATTTAGGCATCAAGACTGTAAGCACCCTTGGCTTAGGAAGAGCAACCCTGGACTCTAGGAAGTTAGGCATTCCTGAAGAGGTCTTCCCGGATGCTCCAGTCGCAAGTGAACCAATCAAAGCACCTTATTATAACCCAAAATGCACCATTTCAAGACAAACCGTAATCTCTCATAAAAGCATCAACATGACATTGAGGGTCCATATTTTTAGAACCCCATCCATGTCGTCAACAAGTTTTCCACCTCCTGTAGGCCTTTCTCTAGCAAAGCATCATAAGTAGAAAAATTACCATTTTACCCTTCTACCTTCAAAAGCTCAAAACTCGCTATCTACCATCTAGATCACTGAATTTCTCCTGTCTACATAAGCCTCCTTGTCATGAAGCATCATACATGAAGAATTCTCATTTTCACTTTATTCGACCCACAAGTAAAAAATTACCATTTTACCTTTTTCACCTCAAAGAATCGACCCCTAGACCCTTAAAGGATCCCTAAAGCCTCTCCCATTGTTCGAATGATAAAATTTTAGGTCCTATGCATCCCTGAGTCTCCCTACTCTAGGGAGCTCATCATAGAACAGACATTGCTAGAGAACTACAATAGTCAATTTCTTAATCAATGATAACCCTGACCAAGAAATAACCCTTGTAAAAGCTCTTAGAGATTCATCTAATCTTTGAATCCAGAAAGGTCAGTTGCTATATCTCAGCCTTGGCTTTAGCTTCAACTTTGTAGGTCTGAGAAGAGAATTTCAAAATCTTGAACCTCTGTGAAATCTCAAATCTTCCCCAAGAGGTCAAAAAGTTATTTTACCACATTTCACTCATATGGAACTAGAATATTCTCCAGACCTCCAAATCAGGATCAATTGGTGTCCATCTCTCCCAAATCATGAGGCCTTTGAAAATCTATCTAAGGAGTAAGAACTTTCATGAAACTTATCTACCAAGATTCCCTCAAATACTCCAAAAAATTATAATAAATCAGGTCCTCAACTGATTCCTAAGAGTTTATCTAAAATCAAAAATTCAGTTAGTCAGTTGCCACCCCACTATAAATTCAGAGCCTTAAGACTATCAGATTCACACTAAATGGTAGAAACCCTATGGACCAAGCCATCATTTATGCCTAAACCAAGAAAAACACTTTTTATTTGTATTTAGCATGCAGAATGCCCTTAAAAGTTCTCCCAGACTCGTAATGTAGCAAAGTCAGACCCATCTTCTCAGTTTCACCCCTGTCCTCAAAAAATCATTTAACAAACTCCTGATTTAGAGAATGTTCAATAGTTTTATTCCACCCGACTGCAGGCAACTATAGAAACCTAATCTCTCCACGCGACCCTACTTCGAAAACCTCTCGATAACTACCCGGGAACCTGACAACCAATCTGTTAGCTCCTATAGTTCTAGGACTCCCTAAGCTTCAAATCCTCTAGATATGGCCCATGATGACATTTTACAAAAAAAATAGTAGCATTTCCTATCCAATATTGTCCAATCATATAAAAAATGGTTTTTGACCCAATTTCCTACTCAGGCACCATAATTTAGCGCAGTCAAAGGCTGTGGCTAACCTGGACCCAGTACCATCTATCCCTAGGTGATTTTTGGATCAATTTTACCATCTTGCCCTTTTAAAGTACATATGAGAGCTTTTCAGGAAAAAAACCTTAATTTCACCCCTTTGTCCTTATCGTAATTTGGTTTTGATTGGTTAGTACGACTGGAGCATCAGCAACCTCTGGAAATGATATTGACTAGGCCAACTTTTGAGCTCAAATGCATAGGGCATGATGGTAGAGAGAGGGTTCAAAAAACCCTAAAAGCAATAAATATCATTAATGGGCTAAGACTTTTCAACTTAGCTAATTAATGACATTTAATGCTTTGATG
>JAOXJP010179705.1:0-12488 GCA_025762735.1 Platanus orientalis
GGTCTAGACTTCTCATTTTCATAAGAGGAGAACCGATGTCTAACTTCATCGATTAACCCCGAGTTGGTGGCAACTCCAAGAAAAGCCTAACCTTCCTATAAAATGGTTAATGACCTCTCACGCACCAGCATCATGGACTGAATAGTGGGCCCAAAAACCACGGGCGGATGGGAGAATCCGAACCCCTCTCGAATGCCGATGTCCACAACTTCCAAAAGGTTTAGACCTAAAGTGACTGCGATTGAGGAGAGCAAGGACTTAAAAGCTATCAAGCTAGAAGAATTGATAGGTTCCCTTCAAACATTCAAAACTGCAATCAAGGTCCCTACCAAGAAAAAGAGCATAAACCTTAAGGTAGAGGAACCTTTTGGATCCACTGAGGATTTGGATGACGACTTAGCCTTGGTGGCTAAGAAGTTCTTTCGGAGGAATGCAAGGGATTACTCTAAGAATAAACAAGTGAGAATATCATTTCCTAATTCTAGGAAGAAAAATGATTTCTCTAAGAAACCTCCAATTTGCTATGAGTGCAAAGGGAGCAATCACATTGCCAAAGATTGCGATAATAATAAAAACAAGTTCAAGCCAAAGGGAAAGGCCATGGCTACAACTTGGGATAACGGATCCGATATTTCAAAAAATGAGTCTCAAAGTAATGAGGAAGGTGTCTCACAAGATATCAAATCCTCTAGGGCTTTCAACACTCCTAGAAGTTCATTTCTAGATATAAGTGGCTTTAGTAGTGAGGATGAGGGAGATGATGAAGAAGAGGAGGAGACCTATGATGCATAAGAGGTCTTCGATGAACTCTTCGTTCAAAGTGTTGAGTTGGGAAAGAAAAACAAATAACTCAAGAGGAAAATCAGTGAATTGACTGAAAAGTCAAAATCCTTAAAAGACACCATCTCCACCCTACAACTAGAGTCTTCTAGAAAAAGCGAAAAGGAAAAAAAGATTTCTAAAGAAAACTATTTACTCCTATGTACAAAGGAGGAAATAAGTCTAAAGATCATAGAACTGGAAAAGAACCTTAGTGAAACCAATATATTTCTAAGTCTATAGAAGGACTATAGGAAGCATGAGAAGAGAAGACTTCTTAAGGACAACAAAAAATTGTCCAATAAGGTTTTTGAGCTTGATGAGAAGCTCAAAACCATAAAAGAAGAGAATAATGAATCCAATAGTGATGATTCACTCATCTAAGAGTTGGAAGACTAAGTCAAGACCTTAAATGAAAGGAACAAGATTCTCAACATGACTTCTGCACAACTCATAAGAAAGTCCCTTAATTACCTCAAACAAATCAAGGGACTTGAAGAGGATAAGAGGAAGCTCGTGTCTATGGTGTCTCAAGGATATGAACATCTTGAGAAAATGCTCATCATGGATAAATATCATGAAGACATGATGGGACTTGGTTTCAAATCCAAAGCTAATGCCTCTTCCTTTATATAAAGGCTTAAAAATTCATTTATTAAAACTACCGGGAAGACACAACCACCTCCATAGCCTTCCAAAAAGGTAAAGGAGAAAGTGAAGCCCCAAAGACCTCATCAAAGGTCAAAGAAGTTTGAGAAAAGACCTGTGGGCATCGCGAAAAGACCGGGTGGGTTTGCCTGCCTTCTCATTTTCGCAGGTTATGGGAAGCCTGGCCCGTGCTATGATTTGGGCTTCAGTTTGGAGTCACCACCAACTTGGGTTTTTGTAGATAGAGTTAGACATTTGCCTCCTTTCTTGGGGAAAAGAGGGGTGCATGCTTTGCAGCCCGGGGCTAGGCCCAGGATGACTCTCACATTGGTATGGTTGTTTAGGGATTTAAGTAAGTTGTTTGGTTGTAATTGGGGAAGGTGTTAGGCATCCTAACTACCCACCTTTTTAGGGTGGCTCCTGTGACCTAACAATGTCCGAATATTACTAAACATGAATGAAGAGAATGATGTTTTAGGGATAGAGAGGTAAAAATGATTAGAAGCATACGCCTGATCTTTCACAAAAGTAAAATTTCAGGCGTATCAACCTAAGTGGGCCCCACTCAGGGGTTTCAGTAAAAACAAAAACTTGATATTCTTTCTTGAACACTTTTGAGGGTGTATCAACCTCTGAACACCATTGGACATATGGATATATCAGGATGGAGTCATTTTAGGTTGGTACTCTTGATTTTTTGAAGGGTAAAAGTTTAGGCATACTATGCTGGACACAGAATCCAACAACCTCTTTTTTTTTGGATTTTGGGTCATCAAAGGGGATCCCCTAGGCTTGAAATTTTTTAGGAGTTTGGGTTACTACATCAGAGATTTCTTTGAGAAATCCTAACCCCTTTGAATAAGGGAGAAACACACTTTGAATTTTTAAAATGGGTGAGTTATGTGCAAATTCAAGGTCAGTAACAAGCTTCTCAAACATTTGTAGTTAAATCTTTTGAGAGCAAGGAAGGTGTTTATACAAGTCTAATTCACCTACACAAGAGGCATTATGAAGAACGAATATTCCTTCGTTTACAACAAGTCATAGCTTTCGTCGGAGTCACAGAAGACAGATTCTCAACCTTTGCTATAGTCACTAAAGGCATTGTTTGCGAAGCACTTGTCAGAGTCACCAAGTGCGAGTTAGTCCAGTAGAATCATTGAACGGAGTATACCCATCAAAGTCACTGGGAGCACACTTACAAGGGAGTGAATTCTTTGTTACTTGTAAGTAAATTTTCAGGTTTATTAATTTGTAATGTAATAGTTAATGAACTATTAATAAAAATTAAATAGGCTCAGAGGAGCTGGTTGGAGAGTGGATGTAGACCGAAGGGCCGAACCACTATAATCTTTGGTGTTGTGGATTATTTGCATTTTATCTTTATTAATTGGTTATGTTTACTATGATTGTGCAAAGTAACCCAACACACTAAGTGACTCAATCTAAAGTTATTCTAAAAGGGACTAATCAAGCAACCTTAGGAAATTTATCAACCGTGCTCCTACTCTACTATAGGTAATATTATAGTGCATGATAGAGCCCTATGCTCTATGATATATTCATATAAAAGTAATTTACTTAATTAAAATATTTTTCATTGCATATTAATTAAAAAAAAATTAAGTAAATTAAATAGGTGTTGAATAACTTATTTAAAAAGAATAATTTATTTAAAAGAATTTTTGAATATTATATAAATATCCTATTCACCGCCCTTTTAGGATCCATTTCGGAATTTCAGAAAGTGATCCCCTCATTGCTAACATTTCTCTCCCTTTGCCGATTCCTGTTGGTTACATGCTCTTTCACTACATTCGCAAAGTTCTTGATGGCCCTCGAAACTCTGGCCAACTTTTCTATCTCTAGCGAAGGGGGAGTCGAAGTTGATTTAGTGTACCTTCTGGGTGGCATCCTTTCTTAGAATCAAGCAAATAATAAATTTAGAATCCTATATCCACCCAAGATCAAATTATATCTAAGATTTTCAACTTCCTCAATGACATAAATATCAAATAGATCATTAATCAATCCTCAAATATTTTCCGCTGACTTATCCAAAAATAAACTCTTAACTCCAAACATCTCATGTGGCCTATCACTTCAGATTGTCTACAGAATCCAAACCTGGTTGCTCTGATACCACTCTGTCATGCCCCAAACCTGGACCCGGCTCTTGCCCTTATCTTATTAGGATTTGGACCTCGACCTTCTACCATGATTACATACTTTTTTTTCTTTTCATTTTCATTTAGTCCATTTATAACTTTTTATAACCTTACACAACAAAAACAATAACAAAGTATTTCTAATGACCTACATTCAATGGTGCAACAAAAATGATATCTTTTATCACATTAATGTAGCAGAATAAATATAAAGTCATCTAACTAAGTATCAATGGAAAAAGGATCACATACTTCCATATTAACTACCACTTCCGATAATCAAAACTATTGTCTCATCTTAATCAACTTGTATGGTTCCATAATAATCTAATCCATTTATTCAGGCTAAAATATCACAAAAGAGGTCCCACATCCATCAAACTAAAGTCAAATACATTAATCACAGAATAGAATGGCTCAAATACATACTCCAACATAAATGAGAAGTTCATATACAGTGCTATTGAAACTGAAATATGAGGAAATTAGAATCCTCCCAAAAATATCCAACTGGTCACCTCCATAGATCCTCCACACTCTAGCATCCTAATATAAAAAAGTAGTAAATTTGGGTGAGCTTGATCGGCTCACAAGTAACCATATAAAATATACAAGGAATGGATAAGCTTACCACAAGCTTTTCCCAAAAAGTATATAAAATGGTGCATAAAGTATGAAGTCATGCATGGAGACAAGAGATGCAAGTGGATGCTAACAATGACAAACAATATTAAAGTATAGTCCATGCATTTTTAAAACAAACATAATAGTCTCCCTATGTAAGGAATCATGTATGAAAACCTGACTTCTTGTTCAAAACACATGCAAAAACATATACGTATCATATGCAAATATAACCCATGAAGGGTCTACCATAAGGGCCAACTTCATAGAAGTCTTTGAACCATAAAGCCGTTTGCAACACAAGACCAACCCCATAAGGGTATTTGATCCATGAAGGCGATTGCCACAAAGAGCAAACCCAATAAGGGTCTCTGGGCCATGAAGGCGGTCTTCGGGCCATAAAGGCGATTGCTATAAAGGGCCAACCTAATAAGGGTCTCTGGGTCATGAAGGCAATATCGCCAATCCATAAAGGCGATTGCCACAAAAGACCAACTCCCATAAGGGTCTCTAAATTCAAAACATGTTAATCCATTGAAAATCGAAACATGTAGTGATGTAAATCTTATGTGCTTCCATAAATCTAAAACATGTAAGCATGATGCATAATTCAAATCTTCGGAGTAGCATCCAATCTTTACAAAACATGACATATCATGATATATAAAAATATAAGATGTTTAACCCAATTTCTAATGTACATGGAGAGCTAAAGATTAACAATGTTTCTCTTTACAAAACAAGTGAGGAATACATCATGAAAAGCTATCAAATCATACAAGGATTTATTCTAAATTCAAAGAAAATGTGGAATATCATGGTAGAGAACCCACACATCTTCAAATCCATAGGAATAAAATTCAAAACATAAATATATATAGATATTTGGCAAAACAACCTTGGAGAGTACAAACATCTCAAGAATAACCATGAATACACTAAGAATCCAAAGCCAAAAGAGGGTATAATTGGTAAGGCTAACAAAATCCTCTAAAATCTATGGAGATAATATCATGAGATTCCTCAAATCACATTTTGGAATGCATAAATCTAAGATTCTAAGAGAAAACAGTAGTATATTTTATACAATTACTTACCAAGGGCTTCTTCCTAGAGTTATGCTTCTTCTTGTAGGACTTCTTTCCCCTTGAGTCTCTTCTTCAAAGACTCTTCTAAATCTTCATTCTATACAATATACAAAGTATAAACTACTAAATATTATAAAATTTCAAATAGATCTATGAGAAAATATTAAAACCTAACTAGATTTTTTATGAAGGGAAGCTTTAATAGCTTACCTTGCTCAATTTGGGGTTTGCTCTTCCATTTCTTCCTAAAATTTTATCATCTATTCATCTATTTCTTTTTTTTTTTTTAATCTAAAACAAAGTCATTAGATTTTCTTTAACATATTTCTAGGGTTTTTGGTCTAGTTGGGTGGGTCCCACACTCCCAAAAATTAAGAAAAATCAATTTTGCTTAAAAAAACGCAATATGAGTTGTTTCAGATTGATCTATATGTTTTGGATGGATCTATCAAGGTCAGATCGATTTTCCTCAAACATGCAGATCGATCCAGATGTTGCTGGACTCCCTCATTATAAGCCATCAAAAAGTTTCAGATCGATCAGCACATTTTGGGTGGATATATCTAATCGGTTTCTGAAGCTATTCCCTTTAAACTCAAATAGACATAACATTCATTCTAAATGTTCAATTTAGACCCATAAGTACTCGAAACGATTGGCTCGACGATCTCTACGATGTCCATTTTTCCTTATCCACTTTATAAAAAAAATCTTGAAATTTTGAAACTACTTCTATCACTTTCATTCTTTTCTTGCCCTATCAAGTCGTATATTTTTAGCGTAAATGCTCTATATTTTATACATTATTTTTCACTCATATAAATACTTATATGTATTTTATCTAAGTATAAAAATCAACTTTAAAAGTTATTAAGTTATGTGTGGGATGTTATAAAAATCAACTTTAAAAGTTATTAAATTAGATGTGGGATGTTATACACATGTAGTAAAGAAAATTAAAAGTTTCAATTTTAAATTTTCCACTTTCCTTATTTTTTTAACAAATATAAATCATTGAAATTGGTAGAACTTTTTATTATAATTTCTTTTGTTAAGTAACAGATGTTTAACGATCAAGAATGTTCTTTAGTCATATCTACTACAAATTTATTTTCATATTATACATTAACCTAATTCAAATAACCTCTAATGAAGACATACTATGCCACTACTTATATGAGACCGTACATGCTAAATCCCCTGGCTTCTGTGCACACAAAATTGGTGTATAATGCATGTGTATGAACTAGGGG
Organism: Platanus orientalis; assembly: GCA_025762735.1. Lineage (NCBI taxonomy): Eukaryota > Viridiplantae > Streptophyta > Magnoliopsida > Proteales > Platanaceae > Platanus > Platanus orientalis. The sequence goes on from JAOXJP010179705.1 coordinate 6,601, forward strand.
TGGACACATCAGTGCCAAAAATTGATAAATACGCCCCCAAAAAAGTGTAAATCACTTTTTAGATGCTGATGTGTCCTCTCCCTGGTCTGTGCACATGCATTGTGCATGAATTTTGTAATCTCAAAAGCCAAGCTTTGATAAAGAGTGCTTTTATGCCCGGTTCTGTGCACACAAAATTCGTGTGAGATACGTCTGTAAGGATTTCAGAGTATTTGCATCAGTATAAAAAGTGATAAACACGTACTTTGGTGCAACAAGCACTTTGAGGTTCTTGCAGACACATCTCATACGTATTTTGTGTGTATAGAAGTCAAACCAGTTTTTACGTCTATCTTCTGTATACACAAAATCCATGTGAGATGCATCTACAAGGACTTCAGAGTATTTGCATCAGCATCGAAAAGTGATAAGCATGCACCCTAAAAAGTGTAAATCACTTTTTGGTGTAGCAAGCACGCTGAGGTCCTTGCAAACGCATCTCATATGGATTTTGTGTGTACAGAAGCCAAGCCATTTTTTTATTTGTTGATATATATATATATATATTTATTTATTTATTTATAATTCTCTCTTCTAATCTATATGTATTTACCTAAAACATCGTTTGTCAGTGTGTCGCACTGATCGGTAAAAGGCGATATCTCTTCATTTAGACTTGGGATGTTCAAAACCTATTTTAATCCAAAGGTTAAAAGCTGATTTCCTACAGCGATAAAGCATGCGACAAGCCTCTTTCGCCGCGCCAGGTACCAAACACCCAGCACTTGGCACAAGATATGATGATTTACTTTTTTCAAGGATCGCTGCAACTTTTTTTGCTACAACAAATCCACTTTAATTTAAACTCGTGTATTTATTGAAATAAACCATTGACAGGTATCTGTGGCGCGCATTGTTTGACATTGGCATGATCTCCCCAGTTAACCGGAGATATTATTGAAATCCATTTCTTTTCATAATCTTGTTTCGAGTCCCCAATACAATCGTAGAGATTATTTACAGCGTGACACATATAAATATTTAAAAATTCGAGTAAATCTTAAACAATATTATATTCCCAGCGAGCTGTAAATAATCGCTGTATCTGTATCGGTGTACGTGTGGGGTCCATGATAGCCTTTTTTTTTTTTTTTTTATATTGTCCATTAGTGAGCCATATGGGATGCATGCACCAGTCATTTCCCGTTGAGCGTTTTGACATCGATAGCCGTGCAAAGACCTTGTGAAGACTCAAGGTCGCCTGAATTGCTGTGCTTCATATAATTGGATCGGAAAGCAGAAAAGCATCCCTGCTTGCTTTGTGTTGTTTCATTCCCTTCTTTGATTACTACACAGACAGAAGATGGCGGTGGGAGAGGTGTTTCTTGGGGCGTTCCTCGCCTTGTTGTTGGAGAAGTTAACCTCTCCTGAGTTAAAAGAGTTTGCAGGACGATGGAAAGTCGTTGAGAAACTGAAGAAGCTGGAGAAAAAATTGTTCATTATTCAGGACGTGCTCAATGATGCCGAGGAGAAGCAGATAAAGGAGAAGAGAGTTCAAAACTGGCTAGAAGAGCTGAAATATGTTGCTTACGATATTGAGGACATACTGGATGAGTTCTCAACGGAAATCCTACGTCGGAAATCGGAAGTGGAATCTCCACCCGGTACAATTCAGGTACGTCGGAAACTCATCTCTTCGTCGCGTGTTGTTTCATTTCAATTTGAGATGGGATATAAGATAAATAAGATCAATAAAAAGTTAAAAAGAATCGCAATGGAAAAGAATGAACTGCGTTTGATAGAGGGAGCTGGAGAGAGGTCTGTTGGAGTCGAACCAAGACCATCAACGAGTTCCTTGATAAATGAGTCTGATGTTTACGGCAGAGACCAAGATAAGAAGGAGATAATTAAATTATTGCTATCGGATGAACCTAGCTTTGATAATCTCAGCGTAATTCCCATAGTTGGTATGGGTGGCCTTGGAAAGACTACCCTTACTCAGTTGGTGTACAATGATAAGAGTGTAGACCAGCATTTTGGTCTAAAAGCCTGGGCTTATGTGTCTCAAGACTTCGATGTGTTGAATTTAAGTAAAGCGATTCTGGAGTCAGCCGTTGGGAAGCCTTCTGATCTCAAAAAACTAAATTCGTTTCAAGACGAACTTCAGAAAATATTCAGCACCATGAAATTTTTACTTGTTCTAGATGATTTGTGGAACGAGGACAATCACAATGACTGGTGTGAGCTACTAACTCCTTTTAAATGTGGGACCCAAGGAAGTAAAATTATAGTAACCACACGGAAGTATGAAAGTTGCATCCAAGGTGGGCACTATTGCCCCTGCTTACGAATTGAAAATCTTATCAGACGAAAATTGTCTGTTATTGTTTAACCAACATGCTTTTGTAGGGGGCACGAAAGGAAATACAAAATTGGAAGCTTTTGGCAAGGAACTTGCGAAAAAGTGCAAAGGCTCGCCTCTGGCAGCAAAGACACTTGGAGGCCTCTTGCGCGCAGAAACAAATGAGAATAAGTGGAGAAGTATATTGAAAAATGAAAATTGGGATTTACAAGAAGACGAAGTTGGAATTCTTCCGGCTCTAAGGTTGAGCTACCTTCATCTCCCAGCCCATCTGAAGCGGTGTTTTGCCTATTGCTCTATATTTCCTAAAGGCCATGTATTTATCAAGGAAAAGTTAGTCCTGCTGTGGATGGGGGAGGGTTTGGTGCAACAAAAAGAAGAGGAACAAATGGAAGATAAAGGTGGTGAATATTTTGACGATTTATTCCACAGGTCATTCTTTCAAAGAGGATACAGTCCATTTGAATCCATGTTTGTAATGCATGACCTAATTAGTGATTTAGCACAATCTATTTCAAGAGGAATATGTTGTAGATTGGAGGATATATTGGAGCGCCGTCAAAAAGAGACAATTTTGGAAAAAGTTCGCCATTCATCATATTCTCTTGAAAAATATGAGAGGATAACAAAATTGGAAGTGTTTTATAAAGCCAAGTACTTACGCACATTCTTACCATTACCAGGACAATTTTTTGAACGCCATTCTTACTTACCTAAAGACTTCTTGCATGATTTGTTCTCAAAAACTAAGATATTTACGGGTGCTATGTTTAAGTAGGTATTACATAAAAGAATTGCCAGACTCGATTAGCAATCTGAAAATTCTGAGGTATCTTGACCTCTCCGACACTCCAATTGAGAGGTTACCAGACTCGATTAGCAATCTGAAAATTCTGAGGTATCTTGACCTCTCCTACACTCCAATTGAGAGGTTACCAGACTCAATAGGTACTCTCTACAGTTTACAAACATTGTTACTAATTAATTGTTTTAAGCTCAAGGAGTTGCCTAATGACATGGGAAACCTAATTAATCTTCGGCATCTTGAAATTTATTCTTCTTTGTTAAAGAAAATGCCATTGGGTATTATTGGTAGATTGACTAATCTCTTAAAATTACCTTTATTCGTGGTGGGCGAAAATGGTAGTGGTACCAGTATAAGAGAGTTGAGGAGCTTGTCGCACATTGGAGGGCAACTTTGCATTTCACATTTGGAAAATGTGGACAATGTTACTGATGTGGAGGAGGCCAACTTGAGGAATAAGCAACGTCTTCATAGCTTAACATTACGTTGGGGTAGTAACAGTCACGGTGATGTATTTGATAGACTACAACCTCCCTCCAACCTAAAAGAGCTCACTATTGAATCGTACCAGGGAGACAGATTTCCATATTGGACAGGGGATCCGACGTTGCTTTCTAATCTAGTGTCCTTGAAACTCATCAAATGTGGAAACTGCAAGTTGTTACCTTCTCTTGGGCAATTACCCTCTCTTGAAAAACTCATTATCCGTGAAATGGATGGAGTAAGGACTGTGGGCCATGAGTTTTACGGGGATGGTGTGGCTAAGCCATTTCGGTCATCATTGAAGGAATTAACATTTGAGTCCATGGGCCAGTTGGAGGCATGGTATGAAAATGAAGTATTCCTTTCCCTTCGTAAGCTTACAATAAAGAAATGTTCTTGTCTACGGGAAATCCAACCTTGCTTCCCGACTTTGAAATATTTGGAAATAAAAGACTCTGAAAATCTGGTTACTTTTCCATCAGTAGTCCAAATACGTGATTCAAGTCCAGAGGCCGAGGAAGGTAGTTCATCAATGATCATCAATGGTCCGTACACATGGTTAACAGCCGAAGAAGGTAAGGGCATCTTCAGGATTCGTAGCTGTCCGAAACTTGAGAAGTTGCCCCCCTTCTTTACTCCTTTAAAAGAACTTGCGATTCGTGAATGTGGGAAATTGAACGCACTTCCAATGATTCCATCTCTTGATGAATTAGGCTTACAGGGATGTGATGAGATGATACTGACAAGGATTGTTGAGCTCACTTCACTTTCCAAGTTGATTATTTATGAATATCCAATGTCGAGGCGTCTAACCGAGGGGTTTATGCGATCCTTAACATCACTTAAACATTTAAAAATAGATCATTGTGAGGAGCTCGAGGATTTGGGAAACCAAGTTGGGCTGCAGGATCTCGTTTCCCTTCGTCAGTTGAGCATTTCCAATTGCCCTAAACTTGTATCCTTGTTGCCACAGGAGGATGCGCTACCCACCAAACTTCAAGACTTATCCATCATAAATTGCGAGAAAGTCGAGTGCTTGCCCATGGGGCTGGATAAACTTAAATCTTTTCAACATTTAGAAATCGAGAATTGCAGCAATCTCAAGTCCCTGCCGGAGGGTCTGTACAATCAAAAGGCTCTTAAATATTTGTATATTTCGGGGTGTTCTTCTCTTGTATCCTTCCCAGAAGGTGGGTTGCCTACCACACTTACAACCCTTCGGATCTAGGGCTGTCCAAATCTTGAGATCCTACAAGAGGGTCTGCACAACCTTGCATCTCTTGAACATTTTAGTATCAGGGAGTGTCCACGTTTCGTGTCCTTTCCCCAAGGAGGGTTGCCCTTCAACACAAATTCAGTTTCGATCTACCGATGTGAGAATCTCAAGTCACTGTCCGATTGGTGGGGCTTTCAACATCTGAGAGTCGATGATTGCCCAAGTCTAATAATTTCTTTTTCAGAGTTAGAAACTAACTAGACCTGCCTGCAATCACTTAATGTCAAGGACTGCGAGAAGCTCGTGCTGCCGCAGTCTGGGCTGAAAAAGCTCACCTCTCTTAGAAATCTCACAATTGAAGGATGTGGTGTTGAGCCTTCTCTGGAACGTCTACAGCTGCCCACCAGTCTTTCACATCTTTGCCTTGAGAGATGTCAGGATCTAGAATCCCTTCCCGAGGGGCTACAAAACCTCAATCTTGATGAATTGAAGATCATCGACTGTCCAAAGCTCGCTTCCTTACCCAAGGTGGGGCTGCCCACCACGCTCTCTGTTCTGGTTATAAGGGAATGTCCTCTACTAGAAAAACGTTGCCAAAAGAAGAAAGGGAAAGCTTGGCGCAAGATAGAAAACATTCCCCGCTTAAATATTGATGGCGTACAATAAAAATTAGAAGCTCCCTGCATTAAGAGAGGTAAGTCCCCTGCTTTTAGTAATTCTTATGGATTATTTGGATGCCATACTTTTATTTTATCACTGTAGTACCACCTGTTTTAATTTGATGATGATGGAGCTATGGTATTTGTTTGCAGGGGAAAATATGGATGCATAGACTATTTATTAAGAATGGGAGTAACTCTTACTCTTTCTTTGACATTGAATTTCTCTGTTTGGAAACCTCAAACCATTCACACAGTGCAGCCTTCAAAGGCTTGTAACAGGGTGTGTGTATTTTTAGTAGAGTGAGAGCACGCCTTTCTTCTTCTCAGAATTCTGATTATAATTACTTTTGATTCCACTGTTCCACATCAATGATATTACTA
>JAOXJP010179726.1:0-12486 GCA_025762735.1 Platanus orientalis
AAATATCTGTAAAGAAGGGTCTCATTGTTATTTTCTTATCTTTGGGAGTTCAGTTGCAATATGTAACAGGGATTATTGCAATTAATGGTGTGTTAGTTTATAATTAACAAAAGATAGAGTGTCGTTAATGTAGTTTGAATTAATTAAGGATACTGGTCCCCATAGCCTACGGATAAGGATCCCACACCCTCTAGGGTTACTTTTGTTTCTCAAATACTTTATATATAGAGGTACCCACGTTCAGATGGGGTCTTATAACTTTTCTAGAAGTGGGAGAAACGCAGAGAATTCTAGAGCAGGTGTGGATACTTTGGAGACCGGGTCAGATTGGATTCTTGTGTCCAATTAATTCATTGAGGTAATTATAAACTACCTTTAAGATTAGATCTCAGAGATTCATATGGTGATCATGGGAAAAACATATTTAGATATGTAATTGATCAATGAACTTTACTAATTTTAATGTTTAAGAACAATAATCTTCCATTCACATACGTGTTCAATTTCTACTTGATTGAAACTTTTAAGAGAACGTTCAATTTTTGCTTGCAAGCATAGACCATGCCATGGAAACTGATATTTCCCTTTTAAGATCTCAATAGCCACCTTTGAGTCCATATTAACTCCTAGTTTGGTGATGTTCGGCTCCTTTGCAATCTCAATCCCTCGGTGCACAGCATACATCTCCAGCCATAGTACGTGTTTGACCTCAGAGGTGCTTGTAAAGCCAACCACCGGCTGGCCTTTATTATCTCTAATTAGCCCACCATAGCTTGATTTGGACAGATTCATAGCTCCATCGCATGAGAGGACCCAAACTCCCATTGGTGGCTTTGGCCATGTGAAACTATTATGGGACAGGTCAGCTGCATTCAGCTTCATGTTCCAAGTTTCAAGAACATGTTTCAGAAGGGGGCTGTCACCAATTATTTTCTTCATGTTCTTAATCTTCTCATCCACCACAAAGGCAATATCAGCGAGTATCATGTCCTTCCTTCTAGCCACGTTGTTAAAACGGCACTGGTTTCTCTCCTTCCAGATATGGTATAAGGTCCCATTAAAGACAAGCTTGGCAATGGCACTTGTTGTATTGTTTCTGCCATAGGTAGTTCGGATTCAGTTGCATTCATCATCATATTCCTAGCACGCTTCCTCTGGTAAAAGTGCACCTAAAGAATAAATGTTCAGGTGTCTCTTTGCCATTCCAACAAAAGATCGACTTAGACATTGATAAAATTCCCATTTTGCTAAGTCTACTCTGAGTTGGTAATCGCCCTTTGAACACTCTCCATGTTAAGTAGCTATGTTTGGGAATAAAGATGCACAATGGACTGTTACTAGTGCGTGACCGGCATATAAAGCATTTGGTGGTCCATATGGACTCCAAGGTGGTGGTGATGATCCTCAACGAGAAATGCCCTTGCCCATGGAGAGTATTGAGTATAGTGTCGAAAATCAAAGCTATTATGGAGGCCACCCAAAGCTGTTGCATACTTCATGTTTGGCGTGAATGCAACCAGCCAGTGGATTTTTTGGCGAATTGGGCTGTATCGAATGAAGAATCTATCTTGTGTCCATGTGACTTTCCCTTAATCCTAAAGGAGAAAGTTAGAAATGACAAAAATCAATGTACATATTCTAGACAGTAATTGTTTATCAATACAAATATTATTTATCAAAAAAAAAAAGTTACACAAGTGTGGGCTTGTGGTGCACAACTCCTAATAATGGTACAAAGTTATGTAAGTGGGGCTTGTCTTGTACAGCTCCAAAACTTAGGACAAAGTTATGCACATGTGGGCTTGTAGTGCACAACTCCTTTAAATGGTCCAAAGTTATGCATGTTTTGGCTTTTGGTGCACAACTCCATTAAATGGTCTGAAGTTATACACATTTTGGCTTTTGGTGCACAACTCCTAAAAATGGTAAGAAGTTATGTACGTGTGGGATTATGATGCACAACTCTTAATTAAGGTACAAAATTATGCATGTGTGAGCTAGTGAAACACAAATTCTAAATAAGGTACAAATTTATACACGTGTGGGTTGTGGTGCACAACCCCTAGAAATGATACAAAGTTATACATGTGTGGGTTTGTTGTGTACAATTCCCTCAAACGGCCCAAAGTTATACATGTTTGAGCTTTTGGTGTACAAATCCTAAAAATGGTTCGAAGTTACACAAGTGTGGGATTATGGTGCACAACTCTAAAATAAGATAAAAAGTTACCCATGTGTGGACCTGTGGTGCACAAATCATAGATAAGGTACAAAATTATGCACATGGGTTGTGGTTCACAACCCCTAGAAACAATACAAAGTTACGCACTTGTGGGTTTTTTTTTTAGATAACTAATAATTGCATTAAATCAAAAAAAGATTACATTCATGTATAAGTATATAAGCTAGCATCCTTTCTTGATGCCTCTAGAATCTCACTAGGAGTAATACTTGTGTCAAAAAGAAGTTCTTCCTCTCCCAAAGCTACTTCAGATAGCAAGTCCACCCAGCTGGTTTGCTTCCCTCCAAACATGATTGATAGTAATTCTGTTGAATGTCGCAAATCTTGGTATCATTTGGTTTACAATGGTTAGTACTTTCCACGGGCATTGATACCTTCCATTTTGAATTTCAACACAGCGAGCAGTGAATCCATGTAGATGGAGACCTTCCTACATCCAAGTTTCTCTACCAAAATCATGCCACGTAAGAGTGCATGGAGTTCAACAAAGAGCACATTTTCCTCCTTTGTGGTACCTACATATACTGCCAGAATGTCTCCACTAGCCAGCCGCATCAATCCTCCATAGCCAAATCTGATTGCACTAACCGAACCATCACAGTTTAATGCCACACACTTAGATGTTGGTGCAGTCCATGTACATGTCTTTGCATGCACTTGCATTTTTTCAATCTCCAAGATCCAACATTCAGCAATATTTTGGGCTAGAATAATGTCTTCAGTAATTTTCTGATTCTTAACTTTGCCCGTTAAATCAGCAACAATATTATGGATAATGATGTCAGTTGTCCGATTGGAGTCACCAAATCTTCTTTGATTTCGCTCCATGCATATGTGATGTAAAGCTGCACAGAATGCGAGTTTCCCAACAGTTGAGCTAGTAGATCTTCCTTTGAATATCTGCAGGATCCTTGCATTCATCAAAACAGGATCGGGCCTTCCTTCTTCTATGATGTATCTTGCATAGTATCCTTTCCCAAATTTCCTTTAAAAAAGGGTAAGAAAAGAAAAGATGTTCTACAGTTTCTGTGTCATTCCAACATAAACAACAATGTGAGGATGATAATATCTTTAATTTACAAAGTCGACTTTGTGTTGGTAACCTTTTTGTCATGATTTGCCAGGCTACAAAGCTATGGCGAGGGATATCATTTGGATACCATACAGCATCAGCCAGTCCACTTTCTCCGCAGCATTCCTTATCACATTCCAAGCCGACTTAGTGGAGAAATGCCCATTAGATGTTGCTGTCCAGACGGTGATGTCCTCCAAGTCAATTGGTAATCTTTTGATAGCTTCTAATTGTCCCCAAGTTTGCATTAGCTGGTGTGATGTAGCTGGTCCAGGATTCCAACTTCCATTGCATTTTATTGAAGATACCAAACTCAATCTATCTGAGCCAGCATCACAACGGATTCTCTCCCCAAATGTCTTGAGAAGGACTCCATCACTATGCCATTTATCCAACCAAAGTTTTATTTTGTTGTGCACACCTCCTTCAAAAGGCCCATAGTTCTGCACGTTTGGGTTTTTGGCCCACAAATCCTAAAAATGGTACAAAGTTATGCACATGTGGGATTACGGTACACTACTCTGAAATAAGGTACAAAATTACGCATGTACGGACTTGTGGTGCCCAAATCTTAGATAAGGTACAAAGTCACTCACGTGTGGGTTGTAGTGCACAACCCCAATAAATGGTATGAAGTTGTGCACGTGAGGCCCAACTCCTATAAGTGGTACAAACTTACACAGGTATGGAATTGTGGTGAACAACTCTTAAAAATGATACGCACACATGAGCTTGTGGTGCACAACTCCTAACAATGGTACAAAGTTATTCATGTGGGGCTTGTGGTGCAGAATTCCAAAATTTGGTTGGAAGTTATGCATGTGTGAGATTGTATTGCACAACCCCTTCAAATGGCCCCAAGTTATACACATTTGGGCTTGTGGTGCACAACTCCTTAAAATGGTACAAAGTCAAGCATGTGGGGGCTTTTTTTTTATAAGTATATAAGTAAATAAATTTTATTGATAAAGAGAAAAGAATTACATTCTCATGTATATACATTGGTTTACATCTCTTAAAATGGCCTCTTGCAGATGAAGAGGAAAATCAGCTGGATGAAGTATTTCTTCTTCAATGTTCCGAGCCCAATTTGCCAAAATGTCCGCCGTTTGATTGGCTTTTCGCCAAACATGCTGAAAGTGCAGTTCTCCGAAACCACTAATGAGACCATCAATCTTACTCTTTAGACTTAGAACTCTCCATGGACAGTTGGCAGCACCCTTCATAATCTCAACACCTAGCTTCAAGTCCATATAGAGTACGATGTTAATAATGTCTCTGTCCCGTGCAGCCACCAGACCTCTATAAAGAGCGTATAGTTCAACCCAGAGGACATTTAGATTCATAGTAGTTCCTGCATAACCCAGAATAGCAGTCCCATAATTATCTCTTAGAAGTTCGCCATATCCTGCTCTGGCACTTTTCACAGATCCATCACAAGAAAGAACCCAGATTTCACATTTTGGTCTCGGCCATGTGAACATGACAGGAGCCTTTGCACCTATTGCATCACCCAAACCCCACCGGTCTTTAAAGTGTTGGGTAAGGAGATCCTCCCTGCATGAGTTCTTTAACCCTTTAACCTTCACACCCACCTCGAAGAGTCGAAGAGGATATCGTCTATGGTCTTATCCTTTAGTCTTGATACACTTTGAAAGTGTCTTTGATTTCTCTCATACCAAATATGATACAAGGAAGCATCAAAGACAAGTTTAGCGATATTTCCAGCTAGTTGATTAGCTTTGAAACAACTTAGTATCCATTGACACTCAACAGCATAATTACGTGCTCTTTTTCTATGGGGGTGAATTGTCCTTAGAAGTTTCGCCCATATTGACTTGGAGAAAGGGCAATTAACGAACAAGTGGTCCAATGTCTCCCTGTCATTCCAACAAAAGTAGCATTGTGAGGCAGATAGCATTTTTAGTTTACAAAGCCTACTCTGAGTGGGCAGTCGTCTCATTAACACCCTCCATGCCAAGAAACTGTGCTTCGGAATGTGATGAGTACACCATACTACAGAATGCCAATAAACATCTTGACCTATCTCCCGGACCAAGTTCCATGCAAATTTTGATGTAAACTCTCCATTTGGTGCAGCTGTCCAAACCACTCTTTGTTAGTTAACCCCAGCCGCCCAATAGAAAGTAAGGCAGACCATGCTTCCACTAGGTCAAGTGGTACCGCTGGTGGGGGTTGCCATGCTCCACTCCTCATTATGTTATTCACTGTGCTCAGACGATCCATTCCCGTATCATACCTGATCCTGTCTCCATATTGCTTGCTGAAGACACCAGTTGGATGCCATTTGTCAAGCCACAAACAAGTCTTTTTTCCATCCCCAATTAACGTCAACATGTGAGGTTCCACTTTCTCCCTGATTTTTAAGAGTTTACTCCATGACTAGGAGCAGTCCTTTGGTATGCCAACTGTCCATACAGAGTTATGTTTCAGATACTTTTCATGCACCCAACGAACCCACATGTACAGACTTTCTTTGTTAGTGGCTATCCACCACACATGTTTCATCAACCTTGCATTATTCACATCTTTTACTCTTTGAATGTTGAGACCACCCTCCTTATATGCCTTGCAAAAAATTTCCCAACTTACAGCATGGAGCTTCTTTTGAAGCTCTGGACCATTCCAGAGGAACTGCGCAAAAATAGACTCAATTTGCCTTCGCACTTTTCCTGGTAAGCCAAAATTACCTGACCAGTATATATATGAACCCTGCAACACAGACTTGATTAGAGTAAGTCTCCCCGCATAAGAGAGTGGTCGTGTCTTCCAGCCTGCAAGTCGGTGCTAGACTTTTTCCCCTATACTTGAGCAATCTAGATGTGAAAGTCTCCCTGATATGAGTGGAACACCCAAATATCTCATTGGCAAGGCACCCAGGGTGAAACACGTGATACGTTTCAATTGCTCAACTGTTGTAGTTTGGACACCAGCATAAATCTGAGTTGATTTCTCTTTCTTCACTTGAAGCCCAGATATCTCCTCAAAACTATTGTGTTGTTGATTGAAATGAGGGATTCTGCATTCGCCTTTGAAAATATCATGAGGTCATCTACAAAAATCAAATGAGATAATTGCGTACCTTTGCATTTAGGGATGAGAGATAATTTTCCTTCCCTGACTTCATTCTCAAGGAGTGAGGAGAAGATTTCCATAGCTAGACAGAACAATAGAGGAGATATTGGATCACCTTGTTTGAGGCCTCATGTGCTGAAGAACCCTGCAGGACTTCCATTCACCAACATTGAGAATTTAGGGCTGGTAATGCATTCTATTATCCATCCAATAAACTGTTGGGGGAAGTTCATCTTTTCCATAATAGATTGCATAAAATTCTAGGAAACCAAATCGTAAGCCTTTCTCAAATCAATCTTCATAATCATAGCCGGACTATGATTCCCCTCTCAAAACCTCTCACCACTTCATGACACACCAAGATATTTTCAACAATACTTCTCTCCTCAATAAAAGTAGTTTGATTCAATTGGATTAGCGAGTTTATTACCCGCTTCAATCTGTTTGCCATAATTTTTGTGATAAATTTGTATAATAGGTTACATAAGGCATTGGGTTTATAAGTCATTGAAGCTATCCACCTCCAGGACTTTTGGAACCAAAGAAATAAATGTGGCATTTGTCTCTCTTGGCAATCTACCAGTTTTAAAGAAGTACCTGATAGCAAGAGTCACCTCTTTACCCACTATTTCCCATGCAGTTTTGAAGAAAGTGAGTGTAAATCCGTTTGGACCAGGGGCTTTTCCTTCCTTACAATTCCATATGACATCTTTTATTTCGTTTTCATCAACATCTCACACCGAAGTAGCTTTTTGATGAGCATTTAATACCCTGTCCGGTTGCCATTGTGCTGTACTAGGGTCTATCATCTCTCTTGGAGCCAGGATATTCTGAAAATATCTTTATGCTTCCTCCCTTATGTCATCTTCATTTTCAATGACTCTCCAATCATATGTCTTGATCTTCCAGATTTGGTTTTTATTTCTCCGAGCCAGTAGAGATCTATGAAAGATTTTGTTTTTTCCATCACCCACTTCTAGCCATTGTATCCTTGTTTTTTGTCTGAGCATGCTTTCCTCCAATTTAATGGCTTCAGTATATTCCAAAAGTCACTTCCTTTTCCTTTCTTGCTAGAGCGCCATCATCCATAGTGTGTTTCCTTGCCTCTTGAATTTGGAACATTTGGGAACATAAAAGTTCTATTTTTTTGTCCACCCTCCCAAATGAGTCTACATTCCATTTCTTCAGTTTGATTTTGACATACTTCAATTTATGTACTACTCTAAAGAGTGGATCCCCTTTAACATGAATGTTCCAAGCTTCTTTGACCACTTCTAGGAAATCCTCGTGTTGAGTCCACATGTCGAAGAATCGAAATGGCTTTTGCCTTGTGTCATTCCTATCTCCAGTTTCCACTACACAAGGAGAGTGATCAAATACTCTTGGAAACAAAAAATTTGCATAAGACCACAGGAAAATCATATTCTATTCATCATTAATCAGCACACAGTCCAGCTTGCATTCAATTTTGCCTGCACCCTCTTGCTTATTCCACCAAGTAAATTTATGTCCCCACCATTTCAAGTTGTTCAATTCTGCATCATGAAAGCAATTATTAAATTCTACTATGGCTTCTAGATCTGGATCATCCCCTCCAATTTTTTCATGCCCAAATAGTATCAGTCGAAATCCCCTAGGACTATCCAAGGCAAATTGCATTTTGTTTGATCTAGCTCACTCCAAAGTTGTTTCCTCTCCTCTTTAGCATTTTTAGCATACACTACTAAACACATAACAAATTTATTGTGATTGAGCAATTCAATCCTGCATGTAATCATCTGATCTGACTTTTGAAAGGCATGCACTTTTATCTCCTCTTCTATGTATAGGACCCATATCCACTCTCTCTCATGGTGTGCATTGTTATCAATACATTTCCATTTCCCAAATGATTTCCTCATCACCTTGTCTCTTTTGTGTGCTTTGACTTTTGTTTCCACAAAAGAAGACATAAACTAGGCTTTTGGTGTTCAATTAATCTAACTACTTCCCTCTATCTAGCCGTGGTGTTCATCCCTCGAACATTCCACATCATTAGTTTAGTCATGATGGAAATGACTTTTGAGAAATATTCCCCCTAGTCTTTTTTTGACATTGGTTGTCCACTATCCACTACCCCTCTCCCTTTACTCACCCCTTTATCACTTGAGATGAATTGTGGAAACTTACTAATCTTGGGTGGCTGTTGGGTTTGCAAGGCTGGATGGGCTGTGATTCCCTTTGCTTGAGAGATTATGTGTCCCATCTGTGTCAATTCTCTATCACTACTTTTTCAGGCTGAATCTCTCTATCTTCCCCATTGTTTTGCTCTAATGCATTCTCCTCCGCTTCCCCCCCCCTTCTAGAGTGGACAACATGTCAAATTTATTTGACACCTGTTTCCGGTCACCACCCTCTACCGAGTTGATCACTTTTTTGTGTTGGCTCTACAGCTTGTTGTTGCTCTTCCATTTGTTGTGGTTGCTTCTTCACATGGCAGACTTGTTTTGGCTTTACCTGTTTAGGACATTGACTGTCCGCATGGCCAAAGCAAGAGCAAAAGTTGCATCTCAATGGTTTCCAATCAAAAAGCACTTTTTGTGTAAACTCACCTCCGTCTTCTTTCTCAATTGTAATTGTGTTTTGAAGTGGTTCACTTGCATCAACTTCAATGCATAATCTTGCATAAGAAAGCCTCTCTCTCGATTTTGTGTATTTGTCCATATATAGGGGCTTGCCTAAGACACTACCAATGGCGCTTAGGCTCTTGGTAGATTAGTAACGAAAAGGCAAACTTGGCAGTGATACTCATATAGGGATCTTCCGTAGATCTACTCTCTCCAAGGCTAGGTCCTTACTCCATGCCCGAAGAATGAGAGGTCTTCTTGCAATTGTCCAGGGCCCAGTCTCCAATACGCGTTGCTTATCTTCCTCGCAGCTGAAACAAAATACAAAAACCCCATTCTCCAAAAGAGAAACATCCACAATGCCCTTTAGGTTCCAAATCTTCTGAACAACTTCCTTTACATATGTGAATCCAGGATGGCGACCTAGGAAATTTCCCACTAAGGTATTTTTCCACGGTTCTGCTTCTCCATCCACAACAGTCTTCAGGCACCGAGCTCTTTTAACTGATATAAATTTAATAAAGTAAGAAAGATAATAAGAGAAGAGACAATGAACTAAAGTTTTATTGCTATATACTGCCTTTCAACCAGCTGCTTTTTATATAAAGCAAATATCCAATGGTTCTATGCATGGAAATAGGAATATGCAGCCACTAAGTCCTAAGAAAGTGCCCAACGTACAAACAAAATAGTTACTACAGAATAACAAACCGGAAGACTTGGTAAACATTACCAAATACATGCAACAGACTCCACTACCTCCTAAAGACTAGGACAACATTCGCCTAAGTACTGTAAACAAAATATTAAGAAAATACTTCCAACAATCCCTCCCTTAAACTGAAAGTTTAATACATCAATTTAATGAAGGTTGGTTGCAATGCACCCTCCCTCAAATTTGAATCTCCAAAGTGCAAACACCAAGCAGCTTCCTAAGCATCTGAAACGCAACCAATTTGAGCGGCTTTGTGAATATGTTGGCAACTTGATCTTCACTCCTGTAATAGATGATATCGATCGTTTCATATCTTGTGAGATCCCACAAGAAATGATATTTTACATCAATATGCTTGCTTCTTCCATGTAACATAAGATTTTTGGAGAGCTTTATTGCTGAACTGTTGTCACAATAAATGGGAGTAGGCCCTTCTTATTTGAAATGAAGCTCCTCAAGAATCTTTCGCAACCAAATTGCTTGACAAGTGCACACCATTGCTACTACAAACTCAGCTTCCGTAGTTGATAAAGTTACAATTGATTGCTTCCTTGATGACCATGAAACTGCTCATGAGCCCATCATAAAAACATAACCATATGTGCTTTTTCTATCATCTGGGTCTTCGACATAATCGTTGGCTGTAAAACCAAACAAATCTGACTTTTCACCATTATTGTAGAACAATCCATAACTGGTAGTACCTTGCAAATACCGAAAAATTCTTTTTGCAGCTAAGAGATGAATCTCTTTTAGGCATTCCATGTACCTATTGATGAGACTTACAACATGCCTTATATCAGGCTTTATTGGAGTCAAATACATCAAGCTCTCCACAATTTGCTTGTAAAGAGTGTTGTCTACCTTCCTTCCTTCAGGATCTCTAACAAGTTTCAGACTCATTTCAGTTGGTGTGCTAACAGGATTGCAATTCTTCATTTGAAACATGTTTAAAATTTATTGCACACACTTCTTTTGAGAAATAAAAATTTCAGCAGCATATTGAACTACTTCTATGCCAAAAAAATAATGCATCATTCTAAGATCAAACATATCAAATTCAACCATCATGGACTCCTTAAAATTTTCAAACATGGCTCTATCATTTTTAGTGTAAATCAAATCATCTACATATAAGCAAACTATGAGCATTTTCCCTTCATCTTCAATTCTTATAAAAAAATGTATGTTCATAAGGACATTTTTGAAATCCGTCCTTCAAAAAATAAGCTTCTATATGACTATACCAAGCCCGTGGAGCTTGTTTTAATCCATATAGAGCTTTCTTTAATTTATACACTTTATGCTCATTTTCAAGTTTCACATAACTAGGAAGTTGATCAATAAATACTTGCTCTTCCAAATCTCTATACAAGAATGACGATTTCACATCCAACTAGAAGATAGGCCATGAGTTTTGGGCTGTCAATGCGATCACCAATCTGATTGTGTCATGCCTTGCAACAAGAGTAAAACTTCTTTGTAATCAACACCAAACTCTTGCTTATAGCCTTTAGCTACCAGCCGTGTCTTGTATTTGTCAACTTCATCGTTCTCCTTCAGTTTTGTCTTATACACCCACTTCACACCAATAGTCTTTTGCCCTTTTGGAAGCTCCGTCAACTCCCAAGTGTTGTTTCTTTCAATGGCCACAATTTCATCATCCATAACCTTCCTCCATTTTGATTCTTTGATAGTATCTTTGAAAGCCACAAGATCACAATCTAAAAATAGAGCAAAATGTGTGAGTGGGTCCTCAGATTGGTCAATCCCAGTTACCTTATAATTGATCATCCATGCGGGTCTTCTTCTAGCATGTTGTGGTTGTTTTTCAGCTTGAGTAGCTATTGTAATTGGTTGTTGCTTATTCTCCACCAGCAGCTGTTGCCTCTCATCTTCATTTTCTCCATCAAAATTAGAAAGAATTTGTTGCCCAGCAACATTGTTGTTCTATGGCCAGAACCTTTCTTCATCAAAGACAACATCACGGCTGATAACAATTTTTTTGGTGCTAGGATTGTATAGCTTATAAGCTTTTGATTACTCACTAACACCAAGAAAAATGTATTTTTCTCCCTTGTCATCTAGCTTTTTCCTCTTCTCATCTAAAATATAGGCGTAAGCAATACACCCAAAAATTCTCAAATGATCTACCACTGGTCTTTTTTTGCTCCATGCTTCCTTCGGTGTCATATTTTGAACAACAAGTGTGGGACTTTTGTTCAAAATATGAATGCTCCAGTTGACTGCTTCGTGCCATAAACTTTTTGGAACACCACTCCTTACCAAAAGATTCCTCACCATGTTTAGAATTGTGTGATTCTTCCTCTCACACACACCATTTTGTTGAGATGTATAAGTTGTTGTAAGTTGTCTTTTGATGCCATGTGTCTCACAAAAATTTGCAAATTCATGTGAGTTGTATTCTCCTCCACGATCAGTGCGCAATACTTGTATTAGGCTACCAGCTTCTTTCTCAACAAGTACTTTATAATTTTTGAAAGCTATAAAATCTTTAAATTTCTCTTGTAAAAAATAAACCCATGTTTTTCGACTATAATCATCAATAAATGTAATGAAATACCGTTTACCTCCATTAGAAGTTGGGTTTATTGCCTTGCAAATATCGGAATGCACTACGTCCAACACCTTCTTTGCTCTCCATGATTTTCCCTTTCGAAAGGGATCACGATGTTGTTTGCTAACAACACATTCTTCACAGACATCCGAGGGACAATCAAATTTTGGAAGACCT
>JAOXJP010179737.1:491-12486 GCA_025762735.1 Platanus orientalis
AAAGGGAAGAAAGCCAGATAAAATATATCATTTTTACCCAAAATACCCCTGAATATTTTTTAAACCCTATACCCCCATGGATGTCCTGAGGCCACCCCCCTTAGCCCTACACCCTCCCCATGGGCCCCACTCTCTCCTTCAGATCTTATCCCTACCTGACATGTGGCATGAGGGCCCACCACACCCTATCTCACTTATACACCACACCCCTCACCCTCTAACACCTTTAGAAGGGGTCACCTCACCTCTCACCCCCTCCACATATCCCCCACCTCCTCACCATGGCCAGCCACCTCACCCCCACCTCACCTCACTCCCCACCATCCATTTCTACCCCTCTCTCCCAACCACCTCACCCCCTTCCACACTCTTCCTCTCCACCTCACCCCCCTTGGTCCGCAGTATAAATAAGCCCCCAAGTCATGGATATGGGGAGGCTAACCAAAAAAATCCAAGAATAAAAAGAAAGGAAAGGAAAAGAAAGAAAGAAAAGAAAGAGAGAAAAAGAGAGAAAGAAGAAGAAAAAGGAAAAGCAAGGAAAGAAGAAGGAGCCACCCCATGGTCAGGTAGGTCCCCTCTCCCTCCTCCCTCTTTTAAATTTTAGAACCCCTGTTCCCATGTTGTGGTGATCCTACACCCTTTGACCCACTAGTGTAACATGGGGGAGACAATTTGTCTCCCCCTTTTGCTATTTATTTTATGATTGCATGATAAAGTGATGTTCTTTTCTTGTTTTCTAAATTGAAGTGGGGACTAGTGACTTACATTATATGTCATTTATCTTTGGACCTATCCTTGTGTCTAATTTGAACTGCAGAAGATGGAGCTTGACCCCAAGATGGACCCCACTCTACTCATTAAAACAATGTGTTCATACACTATTTTACAGAGTCACCCACCAATTGTGATTTTTTTATCCTCTTTATAAAATCATTTCTAATTAAGTTCTTGATTCATTATTTAGTTAACTAAATTAATCATGTAATTGATTTTTTTCAAGCCCATTTATTAATTCTAGCTATTTTTACTATATTTTATTTTTCAATACCGATCATGCTGCCTAAAAACTGTACTTAAGTAGCTATTCATATTGTCTATGCCATAACTCTCTGTAGAAAAGGAATCTGGGTCTAAAATTTTAACTGGGTATTCATTTCTCACCTCTTGACTTCTCTGTAAATTTGGAACCCGCCCCATCTCTGAATCTTGAGATAAGGGACCCATAACCTGGACTTTACTAAAAAATCTATGCTGAATGCACAGAATTCCCCACTTTAAAATTTTCAAAAATTGGTTTTACCCAATCTCCAGGGGTTGGGAATTTTCAGAGATCCCTCTAGGAATGTCATTCACCCCCTAAAAAATCCCAGGGTCATTGGACCCCGGGAAGTGGCCCTAAAACCCAGAAACAATTTACAAGTTTTCTGGAAAATGAACAGTACGCCTGATCTTTCACTCGATGAAAAATCAGGCGTACCTTGATTTCAGGTGTACCAAAATAAAAATTCCCAAATTACCCTCAACCTAACACTAACCCACAGATGGTCCCCCAGCCCCTAAAAAGGCTTTAATACGAAGCCCCAGCCATCAGACACATCACCAGGATCAAGAAAAACCCAATTCAGACAATATGCCTGATCTTTCATTCTGTGAAAGATCAGGCATACTTGCATTTTAGGCGTACCCTGATTATTTCAGGCGTACCTTATTAAAGTGGCTTCAAACTGTGTTCCCAAGTGTTTGAAAACTCACAAAAGCCCAAAAACCGATAAAACTATAAAATATGCCCTCTATGTAAATTTCAGCACCTGAAATTAACAAGGGTCAAGTGGGACCTAATCAAAGCCATACACCTGAACTTTCACTCTGTGAAAGATCAAACATATCAAAGATTAGGCGTATGCCTGAGAGATCAGGGGTACTGAGACAAAATCCCATTAAAATCTTTGTTTCATTCACTACTTAATGAATCTAAAACAAATGGTTAGGTCAAAGGAGCCACCCTAAAAAGGTGGGTGATTGGGGTGCCTAACACCTTCCCCAATCATAACTAAATAGCTTACCCAAATCTTGAAAAACCAGACCAGTAATGAGAGTCAACCCTAGGCCCGAGTGCCTGGCCCGGGCCCCGAAAAGGTCCGTGTGCTCTCTTTTCCCCAAAAAGGAGGCAGGCGTCCAACCCCGTTTATAAAAAACCCGAGTTGGTGGCAACTTCAAAAACCCAAGCCTAGAGGCTGACCCAGCAAGGCCGGGCTTCGGTTCTCCCCCGAAGTGGGAGCAGGTAGACCTCCCCGGTTTTTTCGTAATGCCCACAACAAGAATCCACACAATCACAAACTATCCACCTTCACCCTGATACTTGGGGTCATCATCATCCTCTTCCTCTTGTTCCCCTTCTCCCTCACTATCATCTCTAGTCCCACTATCATCATCATCATCATCTTCCTCTTCATCATCTTAAGCCACGTCTTTCGCATCATCACCACCACTTACATCACCTCTAATCTCCTCCTAGTCTTTAGACCTGAGGTCGTCCTGAAATTGATAGTCGGGTATGTTAAAATGCTCCTCAAACTTAGGATCTTCATCACTTTCTAAAAAACCGACTGACTCAAGCTATAGTAGATGGTCTGGATGATAGGCATTGTGACCAGCCACTAGAAGCTTCTTGTTGGAGGCAAGGGCCTGTTGATACTTCGTACTTTGATGACTTTGCACACTAGGGTGTGAAGAAGTCCCATCATAGAGGTTTTTACCTTTGCATACCGAACTCGATCTAGCCCAGGTTGTATAGTGGTGTCAAAGGATGACCCACCTTCATCCTTCTTTATTATCCTTATACGTTGTAAAGTCTTGTGTCCAACTGTGACGACCAAATTTTTGCCTTTAGCAAACACCTTAAAGGGTACCTTAGCGGCTATCATGATGTTGGTGACCAGAGTAGGGTAGGGAATGCTGCCGGTGGGATGCTTGGACCCGTGAGCTTTGATCATCACATGACAGATGATCGAGGTAATGACAATCCCCTTCGAGTTGAGGATTACGTCGATGAGATAGGCAGCGTCATCGGTGAGGTTACTTCTGTGAGTAGTGGGAATGACGTTGGATGTGAAGATGCGGTGGAGGAATATTACCACAGGCCTACAATCCACATACTTCAGATACTCAGATCATAGGAGAGATCGACCACACAGTCTCTAAACTCGCTCACCCTTTTGCTCGATGGAGAGCTTCTGGATTGGAAACGGAATGGGCTTGTGGATAACACGAGGAATATTAAGAATGTTTGCCACACTATCAGGATTTACCATAATGGGCACCTTGTTCACGGTAGTCTTAAAGGATCATTGGGCATGGTTGATATCGAAGACGTTGACATAGAAGACTTGTACAATCACTTCCTGGATAGGACCCTTCACTGCCAAAATGGAACGCTATCCATGGTCTTCAATGTTTTCCAAGATTCAAGTCTTTTGGAGAGCTTCGGCCATGACAAAACTCTCATTGATGGTAGACCTCTTAGAGAATATCTTCTCATATCGGTCTAGGCTAGTAGCATCCTGACAAGGAGAGTAGGATCCACTATCCCTATTCTTGGACCTCTTCTGTGGGGGTAAGGAA
This sequence comes from Platanus orientalis, assembly GCA_025762735.1. Taxonomy (NCBI): domain Eukaryota; kingdom Viridiplantae; phylum Streptophyta; class Magnoliopsida; order Proteales; family Platanaceae; genus Platanus; species Platanus orientalis. The sequence goes on from JAOXJP010179737.1 coordinate 4,113, forward strand.
ACCATCGGATGTTTCCTAGGGTTTCATGGTGGTTGAGATGATGATCCACCCTTGGAAGTGGTTTTCTTCACTCTAGGAACCATGGGAGTAAGAGATGTAATGGATTTAGAAAGATGAGATCGAATGAGGGTTTTAGCATACTCTAGTGAAGATGAATAAGTACGCACGAAAGAGAACACTACACAAAATTGCACCTGGGAGAAGTTTTAACCATCATGCATTTTTTCTACCTAAAAATGCCCACCTAATTGATCACAAGATCTGTGATCAGTTAGGGTGTGATCGATCACGATATTTATGATCGGTCCTGATCTTGATCGATCACAGATCTAATGATTGATAATGAAGCTTGTACCTAGACTTCTTTGGTCTTTTTTGCAGGTGTGACCCTTCACACACCAGCCCACTGAGTAGACTCATTTATTTGGACTACTCTACCTCCACTTCTTTCTTCTAACCTTAGTTGCTTGGTTCTAAGGACATCCTGTTCATTCTTTAATTAGAAAATCCAATAGGACATTTTATATTACGCACAAGCTAATGGCACTCCAAAGATACTCAAACCGCTTAGAATCAAGGGGTTTAGTTTAATGTCAGTGAGTTGATCTCGGTCTTCAAATAGTCTAGGGATACAACCTTTTCTTCTAGCAATTAGGGGATAAAATGGTGTCTAATGTATATGTGATTTGTCCTTGAATGTTAGATTGTATTCTTGGATATGTCAATGACACTCTTATTATATTCAAATAGACTAATGGTGCCTTGTTCCAACTCGTAGTTTCTTATCATTTGCTTCATCCATAAGAGTTGGGTGCATCCACTACCCACTGTAATGTACTCAGCCTTGGCAGTTGACAATAAGATTGAGTTTTATTTCTTGCTATGCCTGAAAACAAGACTTTTGCCTATGTAGAAGAAACCTTCACTCACTCTTGTGATCCTTGCCATCGCTAGCCCAATCAATATCTGACTATCTCATATGTGGTGTTAAATGGGTGCCATAACCCAAACTCCGCAGTCTTGTGGGCATATCGAATGATCCTCTTGGTTGCCTTAAGATGTGATTCTTTAGGGGCAACTTGGTATCTAGTATATGCACCTACATTGAAATATATTTTAGGTCTTCTCACAGTCAAGTAGAGCAAACTCCCAATGATACTCCTATAGTAGGTGGAATCAACCTTTGCTCCATCAAGGTCCTTTGTGATCTTGTCACTTATGCTAATGGGGTGTTAACAGGTTTGGATTCTTGTAACCCAAACTTGGTAACTAGGTCTTTAGCAAACTTAGATTGGCTTAGGAAGATGTCATCACTTGTTTGCTTCATCTAAAGATCAAGGAAGAACCGTTAGTTCTCCTTCCATACTCATCTCAAATTCATACTTCATTGTTTGAGCAAAACTATGAGACATCTCCTCATTAGTAAACCCAAAAATGATGTCATCCACATAAATTTGTACTATGAGTATGTGATCATTTTGTTTTTTGAAAAAAAATGTCTTATCTACACTTCCTCGAATAAAATGGTGATAAAGAAGGAATTCAATAAGTCTTTTCATACCAAGCTGTTCGAGCTTATTTGAGGTCATATAATGCCTTCTTGAATCTATATATGTAGTTTGACAAGTGAAGATCCACAAATCCTTTAGGTTGCTTTACATATACTTTTTATTGGAGTATCCCATTTAAGAATGCACTCCTAACATCCATTTGATATAATTTAAATTTTAAATGGCATGCAATGGACAAAAGAATCCTAATAGACTCCAATCTAGCAACAAGGGCAAATGTTTCATCAAAGTCAGTGCCATTTATTTGGGCATACCCCTTTACCACAAGTCTGGCATTGTTTCTAGACACTGTATCATGTTCATCATGTTTATTCTTGAAGATCTATTTGGTACCAATGACATTCTTATTAGGGGGTCTTTCTATTAGGAACCACACATCATTCCTTTTGAATTGATTGAGAGCCTTTTGCATGGCCATGATCCAATCCAGGTCACTTAGAGCCTCCTTCACCCTCTTAGGCTTTATTTTGGATGTGAAGCAAAAATAACTTAGGATTTTTTTAATTTGTCTCTTAGTCTTCACTCTGGTGCTTGGATCGCCAATGATGTCACCTCGAGAATTCCTTTGGTGGGCCTCTTCTCCTTGGGATGAGGTTGAACTTCTTCAACTTCATCCTCAAAGCTGGATTGAGATGAAATCTCCTTTTGGCCTTGTTGAGGTTCTTCAATCTATTTTAGAGGTAAAGTCTCAAGCTTATAATCTAAGAACATGTCTACTTTTGTTTTTGTTAACTTAAAATCATCTACCACTACATTGATAGACTCTCCCATGTGAGAGTCCTTTTATTATAGACACGGTCGGCTCTACTTGAGTTAAAGTATCCAAAGAAAATAGCCTCATCACTTTACTTGTTAAATTTGTCAAGGTATTCTCTATCCCTAAGGATATAACGCGTGCTGTCAAATACTTTGAAATATTTAATGGTTGGCTTTTTTCCACTCCACAAGTCATATGTTGTTTTGTTTGTACTGGGTCTACGATAGACATGGTTTGAGACATCGCATGTGGTGTCAATTACCTTAGCTCAAAACCTCTTGGCTAAGTCTTTGCTTGTAAGCATAGATGTAACCATATCTAGTAGAGATATATTCTTCTTTTTAGTCACTACATTTTTTGTGGAGTTTTAGGGGCTAAAAATTCATGCTTGACTTCCATCTCATCACACCAATCTGAGAATTTGTGGTTCTTGAATTCCCTTCTATGGTTACTTCTAATGAGTTTGATTATTAATTCCTTTTCAACCAAAATTCTCTTACAAATGTTTAGAAATTTATTGAAAGCCTCGGATTTCAAACCACCACCATGAAATATTTTCTACCACCTAGACTCTCTGTTCTAGTAGGACTGTCCAAGTTCATATGGAGAGGCTCTAGGGGTCTAGATGCTTCTATTTGAGTGGTCTTCTTGTGAGGATCTCTAGTTTGATTTTCCATCTAACAACCGTTGCACAATGGGTTATCAATTTTCCCAGCTTGGGAAGGTCCTTGACTATTCCCTTCTTGTTAAGCCTTTCAAGATCCCTAAAGTTGAGATGGATTAATCTTTGATGCCCAACATTGGTCTCATCAATTTGCGATTTGAAACAAGTGTTCCCTTCTTAAGGATGGGAATCAATGACATAGCAATTGTCACATTTCCTTACTCCTTCGGCTAGGATGTTGCCTTCTTTCTGATCCTTGATTACACATTCATCTTTACCGAACTAAACTCTATTGCCAATATCACAAATTTGGCTTATGCTTACCAAGTTGTTTTTGAGGCTTTACACATAAAGAGCTTTGGTGAGATATAAAATTCCAGGGGTCACTATGGTTCCTACCCCTAGAATTTTGACGGTGTTTTCATCACCAAAGGTAACATATCCATCTTAAGTTTCCTCAAGTTGGGCAAATAGTTTCCTCTCACCAAACATGTGTCTTGAGCACCCACTATCAAGATACCATCTTGATGAGCTCTCGATTCTTAATGTGATTTGAATAACCAAATACTTTGGGTCATCTTTTCTTACCCATACTCTTTTAACCTTGGTAGGTTTAAAGGTTTGCCTTTTGGTAATTTGTTGTTGGGCCAATTCTTTCTTCATTTGAGGGTTACTATTTTTAACCTTTTGAAGATCGTTTCTTTTGTTCATATTCTTCCTACTTTGCATTTTTGTAGATTGCATTCTTTGGGATTTAATGTCATTGGTCATCTTTCCACAATCCATCTTGAAATGCTCTTCCAAGCCACAATAGTAGCAATAGAATTGGGGCTTTCTAGGAGTATAGGATTGTGTTGGCTTCTTTATAGATGATTCATTGTAAAAGGATTGTTGGATTCTTCTAGGATGTCTAGATTGTCCTTTTTCCATCCTTGACATGGAGGCAGTCCCTTAGAATCCTCTCGATGTAGAAGCCTTACTGACTTAAAACTTATTTCATGCTTCCTTAGTATAGGGATAAGGTTTTCTCTTTCCTTGGAATCCTCTAGAGGAAGAAGCTTGATTGGTTTAAGGTTTACTTCTAACCACTTGGGCATAGAATTGAGATTAGGGTTGCATGGATCTCTCACAAGTTCCACCTTAGCTCATGAGAGCTTTTCCCTTGAGTGAGGTCACTGGTATCTTCTCAACCTTCTTTAACCTTTGATAAGGTCTTTGTGTGTCCATTTTCTCCTTTTCCTTCTTGAAAGGTTGTGGAAGTGGTTAAGCAGTCCCTTTGGCTTTAACAAAACATTTTTTGGGTCTTTGAGTTAAATATGAGACATTGACCTTAGACTTATAGTCAAGTCCAGTCATGTCCCCATACTCCTTGCCCATTATAAGAATTTTCTCAAACTTCCTCTCTTGTGCAAGCATTGAGATATTCTTCCTCTTATCTACTTCATCTTCCTTGATTTGTTTAAGGTAATCAAACTATTTTCTTGTCAGTTGAGCACAAGTCAAGTTCAAGGCTTTGTTTCACTCATTTAAGATCTTTACTTGGTCCTCCAACTCTTGAATGAGTAATTCATCAGTATAAGACTCATCATTTTCCTCTTCTACATTTTTTTAACTTTTCTTTAAGCTCAAGAACTTTGTAGGACAACTTTTGACTATTCACAAAAAGTATTTCCTTTTCAATCTTCCTATTGTCCTATTCGAAACCTAGAAATAGTTTAACTTCACTTAGCTTCTTTTACAGTTCTACTATCTTTAGGCTCATTTCCTCCTTGGAACATAGGAGCAAGTAATTTTTTTTTGGAAAGTTTCTTCTCCTTGTCACTTTCCGTAAAAGAATCTTGTTGAAGAGTAGATATTGTGTTTTCAAGGGACTTTAAATTTTCAGTCAATTCCATGATTTCCCTCTTAAGTTGTTAGTTTTTCTTTTTTAACTCAACACTTTGCACAAAGACGTCATCAAAAGCCTATTGTACATCATAAGTATCCTCCTCTTCTTCATCATCTCTTTCATCCTCACTACAAGAGTCACTTGTATCCAAAAGTGAACTCTTAAGAGTGTTAAAAGCCATGAAGGCTAGGCTTTGATCTCTTGTGAGGGAGCTTCCTATCTACTTTGAGACTCATATTTCATAGCCTCGAATTCATCGTCCCAAGTTACAGCCATTGTTTTGTCTTTTGACTTGTACTTGTTTTTCTTATTGTCGTAATCCTCAGCAATATGTCCTCTTCCTTTGCACTGGTAGCAAATGAAAGGTTCCATGGAGAAGTCCTTCTTCTTCCTATAGTTGGATCGAATAAGACCTTTTCATTTACTTGTTCTTGGAGTAATCCTTTACATTCCTCCAAAAGAACTTCTTAGCTACCAAGTCTAAGTAATCATCTGAATCTTCAATGGATCGGGATGGTTCTTCTACCTTAAGGGAAATGCTCTTCTTCTTGGTAGTAACCTTAATTGTGACCTAAAATGTTTGTAAAGACCCAATCAACTCCTCTAGCTTCATTGTCTCTAGGTCCTTGCTTTCCTCTATAATGGTCACCTTAAGTCATAACCCTTTGGAAATTAGCCATAGAACTTTTTGAACCACTTTTGATTCCAGAATGACTTCTCATAAACTTCTTATCACATTTACTATATTAGAAAACTTGGCATTAAATTGGGTGACTTTTTCATCTTCCTTTACTCTAAGAGTTTGAAGTTGTGTGGTGTACATTTAAAGCTTAGACATCTTTATGGTACTTGTACCCTCTTGGGTAACTAAGAGAAGTAACCATGTTTCCTTGGCTGTTTTGAGATAAACTATGCTTCTAAACTCATTGGGGTCGAACCCACTAGCAATAGAATTTAGGGCTCTAAAATTATACTTAAGAGCCTCCGCTTCGGTAGTGGACCTTTCACTTCTAGGTTTGTCTAGCATGGTGTAACCATTAAGTATGACATCCCAAACCTTGTGGTCATAGGCAATTATAAAATCTACATTCGAGATTTCCAATAACCATAGTCACTTCCATTGAAAAATGGAGGTGTGCTAATAGAAATGCTACCATCCTATCTAGCCATCTAGTTTTTCTCTAGGATTTTTTTTTGTTAGGATCTGAATCGGATTGTTAAGCCCAATGTGAGTAACCTAGGCTCTAATACCAATTGAAATTCCTATAAAATAATCCTAAAGGGGGGGTGAATAGGATATTAAACTCACCTACAATGAATCAAAACAAAAAATCATCTATAATTTGTTTTTATGCAATGATTAACATGCACTTCACCTTTACTACAACTTTTTGAATTTTAAACCAAACCATTTTGAGTTAATCTTTGCCCATGATTTACTTAAAAATTACTAAACACACCATTCCATGTGTACTAGAAATAGTTCTTAAGCTTAATCTTGTTAAGCCTATGCACCCCTTCACTAATACCAAAATCGTTTATAAAAGGCTAAGTTCCCTATCATAAATTATCCCTTGTTCACTTACAGAAACCTTACCAAACTCCCTCTATGAACCCTCTGCTTCTCTATCCCTCGTCATGTATTCAGTCTTGCACCACACCTAAATTAGATCTCGCCTAATTAAAGTCAAGAGGAAAACTCATTTGTTCAACATTAGTGAGGTACAACCATCTATTTTCATTTCATTTTTTATTCATGTTATGAATTTTTTTTTAGGATGTATTTTGGATTGTAGTTCATGGATATTTATTTTCTTAGTTTGTTAGGTTAATTTGGTATTCCCATACTTGTTTAATGGAGCTCATTTAAATTTTATAAGTATTTATGTCATACATGTAGATTTTTTTTGTATTAATGTATTATTTATATTTTTTATGTTTATTTTTTTAACATCACATTTAAGCTTGTGAATAGTTTTATTGTTTCAAATTTTCCATTATTCCATACAATTCTTCTTCTTATTATTTTTTACTATAGTGTTCTTATAACATATTTTCAATCTCAATCATTGTCTTTACTCTTAGATTTGCCATTTTCCTTCATTCCCTTTTTGAAATTAACTTTATGTTTGAACATATGGACAACAAATGATGGGTGGAGTATTGATTTTTTTTAGTTTGTCCATGGTAAAAGTAAGGATAAAATTCAAAAGAAATGACGAGGCTAGTTAGGTTTTCAATGAAAACCTCCGATGACTGTGTAATGATGAGCGATAGCTTGTTATCCCTGAGTATGGGTTTAATGATGAGGAAGCAATATGTTGAAGACAGTCTCTTTTTTCCCCACCTGTAATACTTCTTTAATTAACAAAATGATTGAAGATACAAAAAAACATTAAAAAGTTACTATCTCATTACTAAACTAAAAAAAAAAGGTTTTGTATAATAAAAAAAGAAAGAAAATAAATGGATACTTTATTAAAAGATAAAAATAACTTGCCCTTTTTTGGGCTCAACTCATTTAATTCCAGCCCAATTAGATTAAGGCCTGACCCAATCCAAGCCTAGTTGGATTAATGTCAAACTCAGCCATATATGACTAAATCCCATATTAGTTTATATCATTAACAAATCAAGTCAATTTGGACCATATTAAGGTCAATTCAAGACCTTTTTTTTTATAGGCTTAGACCTGATTTTAAAAATGTGTTTAGTTGTGAGTTGATTTATGGGTTTTTTACTCAAATTTCATACCAATTCATAATATACCAAATTAAATTCAGATAACTTTCTGAACTATATACATATTATATGCATGAGTCACATTTGGTTCATACATGATATTAATGAGTCTCATTGATTGGGTCAAAACTAAAAGCTCAAAAGTGAACGATACTCTAAATCCATGCATTTTTAAAAAGGATACAATGTAAGAGATGTCCATGTAATAAAAACTCACAAGCGCTAGACTTCATTTCCCTATTCTACCTTTTGGCATAAGTTGCAATAACAGGTATTTTACTACAACAGTTTGGACCACGAAATAAACCACATGTGATAGAAGATAATGTCTTAATTTCATTGATGTAAAGTATAATGTTAGACATAATTTCTCTATTATAAGATAATTACATTCGGTCTTCTACAAGACTCGACTTAAGTAGAACACTAACTGTTCGTGCCCTTCCTCGTTATCTTGAGCCAATAAGCTTGCTATCGAGTCTCTGTGGCTGAAATGTATAACTTCAAAGGCCTGTCCTTTCTTGGTGGCATCAATACTGGTGGATTTGATAAATACTCCTTGATCTTCTCGAAAGTTTGTTGGTGCTCTTCTTTCCACTCGAATTCTTCGTTCCCCCTCATTCGCAGTATTAGTGTGAACACTTTTGTCTTTCCTACTATATTTGAAATAAAACGTCTAAGGAAATTAATTTACCCAAGAAATCGTTGTACTTCCTTCTTTGTAGAAGGTGGCCAGGCCTGAATAATTGCTT
>JAOXJP010179748.1:1000-12486 GCA_025762735.1 Platanus orientalis
GTGCCTGCCCTTTGACAGGGGGCAGAGAGGAGCATAAGATAAGAGGAGCAGATGCAATCCACTCTCACAAATACCATATTACTTTCACTCCAGATTTGGTAGGATAACTTAAAATTAACCTAAAGTAAGACTGACATTAGGGGCCGACACATCAGTGCCAAAAATGAAGCATCCCTCAAAAAGTGTACATCACTTTTTTGGTGCTGATGTGTCAGCCCTAATGTCATTCTTACTTTCGGCTCACTTTAGGAGTCCTACCAAATCTGCCCATATTACTTCCTATGAGCTACTAGGGGATGGTGAACATATTCTAGTGGTCTCAGAGGACCTTTCTTATGAGCAGACTTATCTGCATGCAGAGGAGATGGGACACATACAAAAAAAAAAGTGAATTTTCATATTTTTCTGGGGTGTGTCCTTCTGCACCAGCAGATAAGTCTGCCCGCAGGGGAGCATTTCAAGTCTAAGTGGGAAATGCCCAATTTTAGGCATGGTTCTATTGAAGTTATTGTTTGATGATAAGGCTCCTTACACTTAGTAAAGTACTCATTGTATCTGACAGTTGAAAGAGTTTAATCTCCTTGGGTCTCTAAGATATAATTTGGGTGAAACCCTTTGAAGTAAACAAAACAATGAACAAATCATACTCTTAGAGGGTAGATATAAGAAGAACTAATAGAGATTACGCATATGTTGGCTAATAGATAAATCAATTAAACAGAGTACTGATATGTTGGAATGTGATTAGTGGGTTACAAAATTTAAGCAGTAGGTCATTGGATTTCAAGGATGGATGGAATTTAATAAAACTAAAAAATGCTCATTGATTAAAAGGTCTGAAATTTAATTAGAAAAAAATATTAAATAGAAAAGATATTTCTAAAAATTTGAACTACAAACTTTTAGGAATGACATATATATATCGGATGTTTACATTTCCTTTTAAAAAACTTTCAAAACATTTAACTTCCCCTCAACTTTCCATTGGCTACCAAACACCTTTTGAAAAGTTGAGGGAAATCATATTTTACTCATTTCTCAAACTTCCCATGCAATCAATCAGAGCCACTACTCTTAAAGAGTCTCCTTCCACTTCTTCTATATGCTTTATTCCCATTGTGTTTGTTGTTGTTAGCTTAAAGAATAAGGCTTCACTTACACTTTCAAATAAAAAGTCAAGCTTCCTCTTGTTCTTTTTGTAGTAATCAGCTCCCCTTTTAAGTTACGGATAATAACTCATTCTTGTCACCCTTGATCTTTTTGTTAAAGGGTTCCATGAAAGTTGAGTTTTAGAAAATTTTCTTTTGAAGATCCAACATTTGTTTATATTGTATTTATTATAATTATAATTTTATTTCAATAAGAATAATTAAAGAAAAAGAGTCAATTATAATATAAAAATATTAAATTAACTTATTTTATAATATTTTATTCATTGTAATTCATTTGTGTTAAATTGAAGATATTACTTCTTTTATAAACATGCCCTTATGAGAATATTTTCCATTTTTGCTAAAGATTCTCTCTTGTAAGTGGTAGAAACTAAACCATAGAAGTTTAGTCCCACATTATATAGGACTCATAATTTTATTGAATATGTATTATAAGGTAGTTTAATATCTTGTGTATTATTCTTTTGGGGTTTCTACTTTACAGAACACATGCACACATGTAGGTACGCACTGCATCGTAATGTGCACGTGCATAGCTAGGGGTCTTAAGCTGATCCTCTAAACCTTTCTATAAAAGAATGGTGTTTAGGGTCTTAAGTTGTTCCTCTAAACCCCTTCAAAAAAGAATGACATTGGCCATGTGGCTTTGATACCATGATAAACTCAGTGCATCTCACGGATGTGACATTCTTCTTTATTTATAATTAATCTTATACAACTGAATCAATCTTATAATATTAAGCTATTACAACTAGTAACTAATTCTATAACTACTTATAACCTTCTCAACTACTCATTAACTAAACCAACTAACTTGCTTTGCAAATATGCATAACATGTAAGAATAAATTCAAATACTTAATATTAATATAATCTCACATCCTCTTTTGACCTGAGTAGTTATCGTAAACACTTAAAAAATATCCATTGGCATTTTGACAAATAACAAATGTTTCTCTAATTTTATCGTAAAACTAACCTGAGGATCTGATGAGAAGTTATCTCAAATAGTTACAAGATATCTATTAGCATTTTCATAAACAATGGAGATGTCTTATAAATCCTTTAATCTTTTTCTTTGAAAAATAACACATGATGCTTCTTTAATCCTATCGTAAAGTTGATACAAATATCTAATTTAAGAAGTGTCTATCATTTTTTATTATTCCATTTTGTAGGTAATATTTAGTATTTTGATTTTCATCTAAAAACTAAATAAATTAGAATTAGACACATAAAGAACAAATTAAAAGTTAAATACTTTTTTATCTATAAAATTAAAAAAGATAAAAGTTTAAGAAATAACAATATATTATTAATAAAAAGTTTACAAAACCAATGCTCTTTTTTAATTAATAAACCGAAATTATATCAAACACATATACACTCATTTTTTTAATAAAGAAATACAACTAACCGGATAAAAATGTCTGTTGATTTCTTGTTTTTCTGAGTCTATTGATCTTTTTATTCGATAAATAACACGTAATGTTTCTATAATTGCATTGTAAAGCTAACCCAAGGATTTGATGTTGGAAGTTTTCATCATTTTTTATGTTTTTATTTTATAAATAACCTTTAGCCTATTGGTTTTCATCTAAAATAAATTTATTAAAATAGAATTAAAACTAAACACATAAAGAAAAAAAATTAAAAGTTAAGAATTTTTTATTAGTAAAGTAAAAATGATAAAAGTTTAAGCCACCTATCCATGCTCTTTTAAGTCTTTTACATACACATTTTATTAGGATTTTCTTCATTATTTGCTTATTAATTTCTTAGTTATTTAGTAGCTTTAATATACATATTTAGTTCTTAATTTTTCATCATCTTTTATAAACTTATTTAACATAAATTAAATCATCATTTAGTCTCTTACTTTAATTCTTTTAAAGTATCTGTAAGGGTAAGAATCCAGTTTCTATTATTGATTTGTCTTGTGAATTCTTTAACTCTTAGACATGCATGCTACATAACCACCCATACATGATCTTCATTGCATTTTACATAAAAAAAAAAATAAAACATTAGAAACATAAAAAAATAAAATACGCACAAGACTATGAAAGTATTTAAAGAGTCGCTAAGAGAGAGCATTAACCCAAAATTAGATTTGGTCACTCTCTGTGACAGTACATCTATGGACAAATCAGCTCCTAAATAGATGGAGAATGCAAAATCTCTCTAAAATAAATATGTTTATGGAATTCCTGATGTTTAATGAGAACCCTATAGACTCAGTATTGTATAGAATATCCATCTATTATAATTACAAAAAAATGTTGAACAATAATTCAACTAGGAAAAAAACATCAAAACTAATTCATGGTAAGGACTTTTAACAAAATGAATGAATTTATTAATAGTTTAGTTTTTTGATTCCCACTAAACCTTACTTTAGCCTTTAAATCAGGTAAAACTTCTTTCAAGGCAAAATCTAAATAAACCTGAAAAAAATGAAGCAATTAAAATAATCATAAATTACAATAAAAGACTATGAATAATAATGTTGTAACAAATAAACATGTAGGAATGAAAACTTAGAAAATGGCTAAAGTTGGAATTACCCGAATAAGGATTCAAAACTAAATAAAAGCCTCAATAAAAGACTTCTCTACCATTTGGATAAATTTGTTTTCCTAAGTCCATTAATCTTTTTCTTCAACAAGTAGCACATAATGCTTATATTTTGTAAATAACCTTTAGCCTTTTGGTTTCCATCTAAAATAAATAAATAAAAATAGAATTAGAACTAAATACATAAATAACAAATTAAAAGTTAATAATTTTTCATTCATAAAGTAAAAAAAGATAAAAGTTTAACAAATAACAATATACTATGAATAAAAAGATTACAAAACCACTACTATTCTACTATTAGTAGACCAAAAGTATATCAAACATAAATGTGTATTAATTTCTTGTGTCTAGTATTCCCCTCCCCCTTACTTGTCTATTCATTTGTGTAATCGATTAAGACTCCACTAATGCTTAAAACATGCGATGCTCAACTACTCCAAACCAGTAAACAAGTTAGCCTAGTTCAATACCTACATTCAGAGTATGGAGAAAACTAAAAACACACTCAAAAGAGGGAGAAGAATAATGTTGATACTTAAATAACTGGTTATAAGACTTGAGAGTTTCTTGGTTTGTGGAGGTTTTGAGTTTCTTGAAAATAAGGGGATCTTCACCTTTTATAGACCCCCAAGGCCCCCTCTTAGGCCCTAAGATGATGTCAAATGTCATCCATCCCTTCGGTAGGAGCCTTCTAGGATCTTTCTATAATATACATGCACCTTCTTAAGTAGAATGCTCTAGAATGTTCTTAGGTCTCTCTAGAATCCTCAATATGTTTTTAGAATATTCTTTCATTTTCTAGACCCTTTTAGAAACATCTAAACCCTTTTAGAATCTACAAAAAACATTCATATTATCTTAGAAACTTCTTAAATGTTATAGATCTCTCTAGAACTCTCTAAAGCCTTCCAGATCATTTTAGATTATTCTAGAATCTTCTTGATTGTTCTAGATACATTTTTCCAAACTATATACAAAATGCTTGAAATGTTGGTGAAGTTCCCTAAGCCTTTATTTGTCAAACAAGGCGTGACAATGGGATTAGCTCCACATGGCAACATCAAGACAACATGATCCAATGGTATTCCAAATTAATTTAGAACCAAAGAAAACTATTAGGATTTGTAAACTAGCGTTTCATTAAAAGCATTAGTCATAGTATGTTTTATTCTTGATTTGATTAGGATTAAACAATGTTAAAACCATAGTGTCATGCTTAACTATATATATATATATAGTCTACTGTTAAAAAATTGAGTTAATGAGATTAAAGCATGTAACTGTTGAAGGACACATATATGGTCTAGCCGTTTATTACTGTTAGTAGACACATTAATGGTCTAGCAGTTTCTTATTGTTAATAGACACAAATAGTCTAGCCATTTTTTACTATTAGTAGACAAGTAATAGGCCATAAACAGGTTCCAATAGTCATCTAGGCTAACTCTATAAATATATATGGGGATATGCATATTTGGCACATGATAATTACATATAATTTGTATACTTTATTTTGCTACTTTTGTCCTAAACTCGTTCGAGACAAAGTATTGCAGAAAGTTAAGTAATGGAAAACAGTACAAATTTTCAAAGAATCCAAATAGAGTGGCCGTTTGGTTGAAATAGGAAAATGTTCATTGGAATATTGGTTTTCCATTTAATGTTTTCCTAATACCTTGATTTCTTTTGTCAAAATCTGACCAAATTGGTTGGATTTTGGAATGAAATACACTGCACATTATGAAAATAAGTAATATTTCCTTATATTTTCTTACTTTCTTAATGTATTCTAAATCAACCAAATAATTGTTTGAAAACACAATTTCACTCTACTTTACTTCACTTCACTTTACTTATTTTCATACAATTAACTTCACTTCCACTTTCTTGCATTCTACTAGCAACCAAGTAGAGAAGTTAGAAAGCTTAAAAGATTCTCTTAGGTAATTTGGCTATCTTAGAAGAACAGTTGCACCCTACTATTAAATGGTAAAAGTTGAATGATTGTGAGGTTTCTTAGTTTTAACTTAATTCTATAACCAAATTTACAATAAAAAGAAAGTTTTCAAGAAATTCAATAAACTTTTGGAAATGACATTTTATCGTTTGATATATGTGGATAGAATTGCGTTCATGAAACGAACTAGAATCTAATTCAGGAACTATGTATAAGACCTTTGTTATATGAACATCCCAACCAATGCAAATTAAAAGAATCATAAAATTTGTCTTTGTTACATTTAAAGGAGTCATTAAACTCTAGATTCTTGAAAACTTAAAAGATTGTGTTGTGGTTGGCATCTTTAGGTCAAATAGTAGAAAGTGAATAAGAACTTATGATAGAATTAGGCTTATGAGTAAGACTAAGTTAGTCAAGTATGTTCACTATGAAATATAATAAGACTTAACTTTTGTTTACATAAGAGAAAAATTCTGAGCCAAAGAAATTTAAAGAATTGATAGATATCTATAATAAAATCAACATGACATTAAATAGATAATATGATCATCTACATTTTATTAAATATGAAATATAAAAAAAATATATAGAATTTTATGAGTTTCAAATTGATATTCGATGGTAATTTAATAATTGTAAATAGAGTTCTAGGAACTTTAAAAAGGGACAAGTGGACATATTGAAAATGGTGTTTTAAGTAAATGAATTTTTTTTTTGTATTGTGTTAGTGAAATAGGAATTAACTATTTAGTTACATGATGAGAATAATAATTCTTTTGGTTATAATGTGCATAGCTATCCAAATTATTGAGAAGACAATTTAGATTGGAGTTATATTAAATGCAGCATAAGCAATATTTTATAATTATTGGATGAAACTTCATAAAGTTTTCCATACTAATGGTCATGGCTTACTTATCTTATAGTTATTATAGATGTTGATTATAGAGCATATGTCAGTTATATATATGAGATATGATGATGAAACTAGGTTTTGAAAATAGAAAAAAAAAAGAGTGAATACAAATTCACTTATGTGATATCGTTTGAAAAAGCAAATTTAGGTTTGTTGTGAAATTTGAGACTAATAATTTAGGAAAACCATAGTAAGAAGTTTGTGGCATCAAACTTGTTCATCTAATAAAATACAAATGACAAAAAGTCCTAATTTACTAATTGATTAATATCTATGTGATTATATTTTTGCCATAGCTTGAGATTACAATAATACCTATAAAGGAAAAACTATATATATGTTATTAGTCTAAAGATACAACATGGTGGAAAAACTATTTCAGTGAAGTAATTACTCTTGTGAAATTAAAGATGTATTTAAGAGATCTTAGTAGAAAACTATAAAAGATTAACATATGAGACATCAAATGAGATGGGGGTTAAGTTTATATTTTAAGTTGTTGGTGATGATAACTTAACCAACATGTAAACACCTAATTTTGGCGCAACTCTTGGTTCTGGAGCTTTTCTTCAAATCAACAGACGGGCATAGCAATCCCCAACTTCTTTTTGTGACCCGATCAGTTCCAACTGATCAAATCCAACCCATGTCCCCTCGTCTTTTTATTTTGTTCATTTATTTATCTATTTTAATTACTTTTATAAAAAATAGTATATTATTTTTCAAAATATTATTTTATGGTTTTTCTAAAAAATATTATTTATGTATCTTACTCCCAATCTTCAACCTTCATATATTACTAGTTTATTTTTTTTAAATATTATTTTAATTATTTATGGTAGTATTATTTACTACTGTTTTTGTTTTACTCTTTTATATTTTATTTATTTTTTGAATGGATCCGCTGCACCCCAAACAATTTATTCCTTCGTGCCCCCATGCTACAAGTTGACACGTGATGGTTTTGGTGCCTCTTCTAAATTGCGAGCAAATGTTCATTCAAACTTTTTTGGGTTTCATGGATACCTAATTTTTTTTTTTTTATTATGAAAACTATTTTTACAATTTTAACCCCAAACACCTTACTTTTTGTGTGTAGGGACATGGGAGGACATATTAATTTGGGTGTAGTAGATCCTCCCCATTTTATTTTTTTCTCTCCATTCCCTTTTTCTCCCACTTTCTCCTTCTCTCTCAATTTCCACCACTCTCTCTCCATTTCCCTACATCTAAAACCCTTTATTTTTTTTATTCTTCTTCTCCCTTCTTTCTTAACCCATAAAAGATCCCCACTCTCAATTTCTCTCTCTCCCATTCCCACTCCCAATCGGGCACGTCTCTCTCTCTCTCTCTCACACACACACACTCCTCACTAGTCTCTCACTTGAGATCTCTCTCTCTCATCTTTGTCAAATTGTAGAGATTCTTTGCCCAATCACCCCTTCTACACTATTGCGGGTCTCTCACCCACTCTCTCTCTGTCTTTCTTGCTTGACCCCGACCTTGTGCAACACCCCGATGACCTGTGACACGCCTCTCCATCCCATTAGCCCTTTACATAGATCCTCTCCCCCTCTCTCTCCCCTCACGGGTGAGTATATGCCCTACCCAAAACCCCCTTTCCCGCTGATCCTTGCAGTTTGACCTATTTCCATCCCTGCAAGCACCCTTCTCCATCCTTTCCCCTTCTTTGCAAACCCACAAATGAAAAAAGCTCCAACCTGCAACCAACACCCCCTCTCTCTCATTAGGCCAAGACTGGGTCGAGGGTGACTACACACGCTCCCCAACTAGTTGATCAACTAGGGAGGATACCTCGAATACCACCCTTGCTTCCATCTACTTATGAGGCCAGAACAGGGCTAAGCCTGAGGTTGGATGAAAACGACATAACCTTAGGCCAACTGATCGACACTGACCTTGGAGACTTTCCCCCATCTCTCTAATTGGCCCCATTTTCTGCTTTAAAGCTCTCACCTTCTATAAAACAGGGGAGGCTTGGTTGATGAAGGGGAGATGGCTGGAAAGGGAAAAACCCCAGGGAAGTTTCACGTTGTTTCCCTCATGCTCAAACTCTATCTCTATAGAGCACCTTGATCCCTCTCAAGTCCATCCATTGATTTTCTCTCAAGGTCAAACATTTGATACATTCCATACTTAGATTTTTCATAATAGCTCATTGAGGCCCTCGTTTACTCCGGGTGAGGGGTCCTCAAACTTCAAAATCCACAGCACAACCTGCTCTGCCCGATTGAAAAATGCTAGAAAACTTGGGATCGTTTGTGCTACAAGAGAGGGAAGTGTTCTCCCTCACCCTTTAATTTTTCCTGTATGATACGATAGTTTTTATTTATTCTTCTTTGCTGGACTAGGTATTATTATACTCTGTTTCCATAAAATTGTTGATGATGTTTTCTTTTTACGGAATCTTATCTTCAGACGCATGCTATTGGGACGTTTACTCTATGGTTTGCGTTTGTGCATACATACTCTGTGTTTATTTAGTTTCATTTTGTTTCTTCTTCTCACTTTTGTTCTCTGTTTTAGACATTCTTTAAAACATTCTTCTCATTCACATATAGCTTAGAATTAATTGTAAAATGATTTATTGGTTGTACAATATTGCTATTTCGTTATCATGATTATTTATTCAACAAAAGTCATTTTTTAGATTACTCAGGTTTGCTATGGGGTTGATGATTTTTGTTTTTTGAAAGATGATAAATGTGGGCTCATGAGCTAAGCATGTCTACATGTCATATTGGTATTCTAATTTTGATGAATGGTAGATGTCTACGTTTAATAAAAGGAGTTTTATTTCTCTTTTTCATTGATCCCTATGCTTGACTAATCCCACCATGACAGAAAGCATAAAGTTAAAATAGTAATTGAGGGGGGTTTAGCTATTTTATTTTGATATGGGTTTGCTCATGTAAAGTTCTCATATGGTTTGATTCCCATATATTTTTCCCTTCATACACCTTTGTTTAAACCTTTTATGTCCATTTTCGTTTTTTTTTTGGTACACTATTATGTTTTTAGTAAACTGGTTTTTTTCCTATTTCATATGTGTGTGTGTGTGTGTGTATGAAATTATCATAAAATTATATATATCTTTGTTTTTGAAATGTATAGAGCATTCATTTTGAAGATAGACAACTCTATCTTGTTGTTCTATTGATTTATTGACAACACTTTTGGTTGATGAGAACACCTATTCCTGTTAATAGATTTTTTTTTATTAAGTTGAGAACAACTTAACTTTTAAAACGTCAACATTGCGTGAGAGATGAGTTTGGAAATAAACGTGTTTATTGCTGCCATATGACTTTGGAATTTCACAGCTATATGCCAGCTCATTGATTAGTTGTGAATCCTTGTCCATGGACCATGCTGTCATCCAAGAGAGAAGGCTAGCTGGGTGTGTTGCTGAAGAGTTTTTTTATAAAGTTTTCTTAGCTTTCTTGTCCTGTCATCATGGAATAGGGACAGTCAATGCCATAACATCCAACAAAACCCATATGAAGATATGCCTTTTCAGCATAGGTAGTTTTGTGAAGTTTGGAGTTTTGTCTTGCTTTAGGGTTGTACACTTAGGACAAGTTTGGAATGAAATTATAAACTTGTGACGCTTCTGGATTTGTGAGCGTTAGGTGATTTAAGTTCAAATTTAGTGACCCAAATTAAATTATAAACTTTGCTTAGTGAGAGTCAAGAGCCTGGGAGTTAAGATGGAGATGCTTTTAGATTAGTTTATTGAGGAGGTCATTAGGAACCCAGGAGATAAGATAGTGAAGTAGAACTCAAATCATGTTACCTTTCAGGTGTTTTTTACAAGGAGATAACAACACATTGGTACCATAATTTCTTTTACAAATTGGTTATGTGTACAAGGGTTGTTTTGTAGATTTTTTCTAGATTCATTGATTTATGTAGATTAGGGATGCTTGTGGCAGCTATGTACTAATGTGTGTTGTGAACATGTCAATGTTTGGATGCCAGTCTCTTTATGAATTTACCCATGTTAGACATGTAAAAAGGTTTATCAGTACCCAGATTCTAATTTTATTACTTCTTATACCTGGTTTTGTTGGATTTCTTTTTTAATTATTCTTGTTTTGTAAGTTACTATAAAATTGGTCTTTAATTCCATTAAAAATCTTTGCATTCAATTCTAAATCAGCCTTCCTCATTCATTTATTCATTAAGTTCTTATTTTTAGAAATGGCCATCCTAGTGTTTAATTGATAATCTATTTGTATTGTAACTTAAGCCATTGTTTTTAAATAGTGTTCCGTTAAATACATTTTTAACTAAAAATTCTTTACCCGACATACAAATCTCACGTAGACTCACATTTTTTTAGAAACTTGATTTCCTTTTTATGGTTCATGGTATAGTTCTTATTTATTTATTTGATTGCTTTCACACATAAATAAATGGAAATACTTGCTACTAATTTCTTATGTCCTATATAGTTACGTGAGAAGCATCTAAAAGAGTATGTTTCTTAACTTAATCCTCTTGATTTATTTTAACTCTACATGTTGAGTAGATGATTGGATTGATTGCAAATCATTTTTATATGCAGGAGACATCCAAAGGCCTTGGTTGTAGGGTGACAACATAGTTGTGCCAATTTTAACTAGACATAGGAGGTAAATGATGGATTAAGCTACCTAGAATAATTTAGTGACTCTTCACATAGTTATTAATTTATTTATTTTTAACTTTGTTTGGTGATATATTATATTTGGACAACTTAATTCATTTTATTATATATATATATACATATATACATGTGATGAATATGAATGGTGATGATGGGTACAAAGCTATTGGATGGACAATGATGATG
>JAOXJP010179759.1:0-12486 GCA_025762735.1 Platanus orientalis
GGTCTTCTAGATTATATGGTCTCGGTATTTTCCCCTATCAGTTGCCCGCTCATTCTCGAGTCATGGTTGACGTGGCTCAGGAATGTGAATCATTTTTACCGTTGTTGTTCATTACAACAACTGCTTTTACTTTTCATTTATCGAGGATGCATTTATTACAGGCAGGTGTTATGATGACGCTTCATTTAATGCACTACAACAACTAAGGGGACGTGTCTGCGCTATTTTTGGGCCATGTCGAGCATCTTGTCTCATGTATATCCCGATGCAATTGGACGAATAGGTTTAAGTTTCATGTTTTTTTTTAGATTCGAGCATCGCCTCATCTCCCATGGTAATTATAATGCTTTTGATGCCCCCCAGATGAACGACACATGTAGGTTGAGGATTAGGGGTTTTGCCAATAAATGTTTTGCCAATAAATACCTCCCCCAAAGGTCATTTTTGTTTTCTTGGTCAATTTAAACATCTCTTCATTGCTCTGTGTCTTATATTTAGGCGATTTCCAACAAGATCCCCGCATCCGGTGTCGTTTTCCAATCTAGAACTCTGGCAGTCTTTTTCGCTACCTAGTCCACTTTGTCCGACTTCTAGGTACTTATATTTTTCTCTTTGGTCCTAGTCTTTTGGTTATCTCTTTATTTGGGCCCGTTCTTATTTTCTTTCTCCCTGTAGTTATTATTCATTTTTCTCAAGCCTTTTTCCTTTTCGTATGTCTTTTTAGTTGCCTTTGTTTTCCCTGGGTCTGTTTTCTCCTTTTTTATCTTTTTTATTCAATGGTGTCCAAGGATAGCATTGACCGGATGGTCAACAATCCCGATGACCTATCGGAGGTCCGACAAAATTCCCCTGAGCAGGCTGTCAGGCCAGCTCCTCTCAATGACCTAGGAGCAATAAGGGAGATTACTCCTGAGCAAGAGTTTATTGTCATTGTTTATACATTTGAGTTAAGGCAGCGAACCTTGACCTGGCATCTAACGTCTTTCCTTAACCCTAGGGGACTGTCCTCACTGATCCCGGGGATCTTTTGGCCTTCGAGGTTCTGTTGGCAGCCTAGCGCTATACGAGCAGGCTCTTTTGGCGGGTCTGCATTTTTTGGCCCCCCATTTCCTTAGGGACCTACTACTCTATCTTAGTTTGGGTGTATGGTCCTATGGGAGTTGACATTCGAGGGAAAAGACCACCTTACCCTCAATGATTCCTCCACTGTTATTGCCCTAAGGAGCAAGAGTCGGGGTGGTGGTTTTTTGCTAGTTGGGACCCAATGACTACTTTGGTGACCAGCCTCCCGAGTTCTAACAACGGATGAAGGAGTCGTTACTTCTTCATTTCTGGTGATGGCTGGGAGTTTCCCTAGGGGGAGACTCCCCCTGTGAGGTTCAACAGGGCCTGGGCGTCTAGCGTTAGCTCTATAGGTGAGTAATTTGTTTTTATGTCTTTTTCTTTCCCCCTTCTCTTTTTTTATATTTTTATTTATTTATAGCTTTTGTTCTTTGTGTCAGTCTCAGATGTCAGTGAACTTTCCTCCAAGGAGGAGGATTGCCTCCGGGAAGTTGTGAGCTACCTAATCCACACCTACTTGGATCTTGTCAGCCTCGAGAACTTGTTTAAGCTTTGTTTTGGTCTTGACTCAGGTAGTTTTTGTGTGTGTTTTTAAATTTTTTTTCTTTCTCTTTCTTATTTTCTTTTTATATAATTGTTTTCTAATCTCGGGTTGGTTATGTTTCGTAACCATGAAGTCAAACAAGAGATTCTTGGTCCAGGCCAAGGTAGGTGGCTAGGGAGAGATGGTCCTCCTAAAGAAAAGGAAGAGGACCCTTGTCCGAGGGGGGCCCTCCCAATTTGAAGCACGGGCTCCCGATGTTGCTCAAGTCTCCGATGCAATCCCAACCTTGCTTCCAAATGTCTCTATCCCTGACGTGGATTTGGAGGGTGAGGCTATCGGGTCTCCACCCCACCATGCTGCTGGGGATGATGTGGCGACTCCACCCGAGGCTGCGACTATAACGGTCGCAGCCATTGCGACTTCTTCTCCCCAGGTGACTACAACTCCCGAAATGACCACTGTTCGGCCACCTTCCTCGTTTGCCTAGGATAGGGGCTAATACTCGACTGGACCTTTAACTTGGTTGTCTAAGCCGGGCTCCGGGGTAGATTACCTCCTCTAGGGCATCTTTGTTGGCGATCTCGGCTCCTTGAAGGCTTTTACTCCCTCTGCCCTACATCGTGAGATGCTCTTCTACTTGGCCAAGGTAAAGATTTCTTATTTACTATTTATTATTATTATTATTATTATTTATATTTTTTTACTGACTCGTTGGTGGCCTTGCGGACCATGGCCATAATGACAGCCTCTAATCAAACGTTCATGATTAACGGAAAGGTCTGAGGTGAATTCTAGAGTCAGTTCGCTAAGGCCACTCAGGAACTCGGTGTTGTTCATGATAGCGTTGAGGCAGATATCAAAACCCTTCGGGAGAAGCTCCTGTGGGTAGAGGGGACCAATGCCAACCTGACCGCCTGGGTTGCTAAGGACGAGGCTTGATTTGATGAGCTAACTTGGCAGCTACGGTCAACTGAGGAGAAGACTGCCCGGGCCAGGTCTAAGCTTAGGTTGGAGACAAATCGTTGCGTCTAGATCAAGAGGTCGTTCACTGCGACCTTAGAGCATATGGTGTAGAAAAAAGAGGCTGAGGCCCTTGCCCTTGCTCGGATCCAAGCGGAGGAATATAAGGAAATGGTTGTCGATGTTGCAATTGTGGAGTAAAGGTGTTCGGGGTCTTTCAGGTTGTGAAGGCTAGGTGCTACCTCGATGGCTTCGAGGGCTTTAGAAAGTTGGCTGCCCAGACCTTCCCGAAGTTGGACTTCTCGACCTTCGATCCCGAGGAGAAAGAAGAAAGGGAATGAGAAAAAAAAGAAGGGGCCGAGGGTACTAGGACTGTATCCTTGGGAGATGCTGGGGTGGACATCCCAGGGGCTGGCAATCCCCCGGTGTAAATGTACTTTTTTACGTAAATCTTCTCTCTTTTTCATTAATGAAATTTCATTTTTTGTTCTTGTCTTACTTGTTTTTAGTTCCAGCTTTTCCTTATCTTTTGTGAAATTTTTTTAAGTGTGGATGTGACTCGTGGTAAAAATTCTCAGGTACCTTCCAAAAATTTTCGAGTATGTAAAGGTAGGCTATGATGAATTTTGCTAAAATTTTCTAAGTATTGGTATGTCTCGGGGCAAAAAGTTTCTAAGCGTGTAAAGATAGTCAATGGTAAAATTTTCTAAGTATGGGTATGCCTCGTGGTTAGGTACCCTCCCTAGATTTTCTAAGTATGTGGTTATGGGCTGACCTAAGATAATCCTATGAGTTATTCAACTCTTCATGACTCGGGTGACACAAGGGTTTCTGGTAGCACTGCCGAAACTGAAATCATCCTGTGTGGGGGCCTTTCTTCAGCAATGTCCCCTGGTACTTTGATGTAGCCACTCTCATTTGATATGTAAGAGGTTAAACTTGTACTTACTTGGTGTTGAAGGGTCAACCTACGTATCTTTGATAGAGATACGCATTGTCCTAATATGTCTCGAGGTTTCAGCTTTATTCGTTGAAGTCTTTGATAGCCCTATTCTCAAGAATTCCCAAGGCTTTAATAGATGCAGTGGCCCTCCTTGTCTTCTGAACTTTCCCCTTTATGACCTGGGGTCAGTCTTGTAACTCGGGCCTGAGGGCCTGAACTCTCTTCTTAAGGATGGGTCAGTTTTGTGACCTGGGGTTAGTATTATAACTCAGACTCGAGGGCCTAAACTCCCTTTTTGAGGATGGGTCAGTCTTGTAACCCGGGCCCAAGGGCCTGAATTCTCTCATTTCTACTGAATAAGAAGATTTTATTAACATGGAATAAATGATTATATCATCACTATTGATAGTATTTCCTCAAATGCATGTTTCATGGTCAGGGTAATGACTCTCCTAGCATTGTCTCGAGATGGTATATCCCGGGTCTATAAAAACTCGTTACCATGTAGGGTCCTTCCCAACTTGGCACCAACTTTCCTTCAGTTCAGTCTTGAATCGCTAGGCTGACCTTTCTAAGGACTAAGTCTCTTACGAAAAATCTCTTCGGCTTTACTTGCAAGTTATAGTACTTAGCCATTCAGTGTTTGTAGGCAGTTGCTCAGAGTGCAACCTCGTCTCTATTTTCCTCCTATATATCTAGGTTGTTTCTGAGGTGCTCCTCGTTCTTCTCTGGTTTGAAATTCGCTGTCCTGTAGGTGGTCATCCTGATCTCTACCAGGACCACTGCCTCGGTTCCAAATGCCAAGAGAAATGATGTTTCCCCAGTGGGGGTTCTCATTATAGTCTAGTAGGCCCACAGGATACTAGGTAGCTCCTTAGGCCAGAGACCCTTTGAGTCCTTTTAATCTTTTATTGATGATGTTCAACAGAGTCCGATTGGTGACCTCCACCTGACCTAGTTGATGGCAGCCACTAAGAACTTCATCTGCCTCTTTCCACAAGGTAGAGGCCAGACAATGTCGATTCCCCACTCGGCGAAAAGTTATGTGCCAGCTATTGGGACTAGCTCTTTAACATGCTTTCTTGGGATATTGGCAAACCTTTGGCATTTGTTATACCTTTGGACAAATATGCTTGGGTCCTTCTGCATGGAGGGCCAATAGTACCCTACCCTGATTACCTTGCTAACAAATGCTTTACCCCCCGAATGATTCCTATATACTCCCTCATGTATTTCTCAGAGTATATAGTTGGCCTCTTGACTAGATAAACACCTAAGCAGGGGGAGGGTAAAGCTCCTTTTGTAGAGGGTGTCATTGAGGAGGAGGTACCAACTTGCCTTTACCTTCACTCTCCTCGCTCCGTCTCAATTCTCGGGCAACTCTCAGTCCTTCAAGTATTTTATGATTTGGTTAGCCCATTCGGGCTTGGGGGTGTCCATATTGACCTTATTGCCTTCTTTTGTCTCAAAGCTTGGCTTAGTTAAGCTCTCTATGAAGATTCTAGGGGTGAGGTCTTCCTTGGTTGACGATGCAAGTTTGGTCAACTTATTGGCTTTTTAGTTTTATCCCCGAGGGACTTACTGCATACTAAATCACTCAAACTGGGACTTTTTTATTGTTACCAATGCCTAATATTGCTTTATATGCTCATCCCTAGCCTTATATTCTCCTAATACTTGCCCCACCACAAGCTGGGAATCACTGCTGACTTTCACTTGCTTAGCTTCGAGGGCACAAGCAAGCCGTAATCCAATGATTAATGCTTCATACCTTGCCTCATTATTGGTCACCTTAAACTCAAACATGACTGCGTATTCAAGCTTGGTTCCTTCTGGTGTAACCAAGACTCCTCCTCCAGCAGACTTGCTAGTGGAGGAGCCATCAACATAGAGCATCCATGTTGCTTGGGTTGTGTCTGCCTCACCAGGTTGTTCTTCCTATGCCTGGGCCTTGCCTTCTGGCATGTGAGTATACTCAGTGATAAAGTCAGCAACAACTTTCCCTTTAATAACTCCCTAGGAGTGGTACTCAATGTCGAATTCGCTCAGTTTCACTGACCATTTGACCAACCTCCCTGAGGTCTTAGGTTTGTGTAGTATGATCCTGAGTGGCTGATCGGTGAGCACTCGGATGGTGAGTGCCTAAAAATATGGTCTCAGCCACCTAGCCGTGATGACTAAGGTAAATGCTATTTTCTCGGCCTTCAGGTATCTTTCTTCAGCTCCTCTAAATGCCTGACTAGTGTAGTACACAGGCATTTACACCCCATTTTCTTCTTTGACTAGCATAAAGCTGACCACCATCTCTGATATCGACAAACGTAAAGTACCTCACCCTACTTCGACTGGTTGATTAGCGGCAAGTGATGAGGTGAACTTTAAGCTCATGGAAGGCTTTGCTGCATTCATTGTCCCAGTCAAATGCCTTCTTCAGTAAACGAAAAAATGAGAAGCATTTGTCAATAACCTAGGATATGAATCTGTTTAATGTCGTAATGGTTCCTGCCAGTTACTGTACTTCCTTAGTGTTCTTTGGTGGTTACATCTTGATTATGGATTTGACCTTCTCAGGGTTTACCTCTATTCCTCATTAGGAGACCATAAATCTGAGGAACTTCCCAACATATGCACCGAATGTACATTTTCTCGGGTTGAGCTTCATTTTGTATCTCCTTAGTGTTTGAAACATTTTGTTTATGTTAGATAGATGTTGTTCAGTCAGGAGGTTCTTTACCAACATGTCGTCTATGAACAATTTGATTTTTCTCCCGATCTGGTTTTTGAAAATTTCGTTGACGAGTCTTTGGTAGGTTGCCCTCGTATTCTTCAAACCGAAGGGCATAACCTGGTAGCAGTAAAACCCTCGATTAGTGATGAAGGTTGTTATTTTCTAGTTGGACTTGTACATCTTTATTTGATTGTATCCCGACAAAGCATCCATAAAATTGAGGGTTTGATGGCCGGTCGTTAAATCTACTAGGGTGTCAATTCTTGGGAGAGGAAAACTATCCTTGGGACATGCCTTAGTAAGGTTAGTGAAGTCAACACACATCCTTCATTTCCCATTCGGCTTTCGCACCATTACAACATTTGCTAACCACTCGAGCTAGTGGACCTCCCTTATAAATCGGGCTCTAAGTAGCTTTTGTACTTCCTCTATGATGGCCTAGTTCCTCTCCAAGGTGAAGTTTCTTTTCTTCTGCTTGACAGGTTTTGTAGTTAGACTTACATTGACTCGATGCACTGTTAGCTGGGGGTTTATCCTTAACATGTCTTCATGTGTCCAGGAGAACATGTCTCGATTGTTGACAAGGAAGTCCTATAATTGATTTTTGAATTCCTTCGACAGGTCTGGCCTTATTATAGTTATTCAGTAGGGGTGATTGACATCGAGGTCTCCCCTGGCTCTGCAACGGTCCGAGTCCTTTTGTCTCAGACATCCAAGTTGTCGATTGACATTGTTTCATTTGGGGCTGACTCTCATTTGTGGGAGGCCACGTAACATTCTCGGGCAGTCACCTGATTCCCTCTGACCTCCCCAACCCCTCCTTTAGTCGGGAAACGCATTAAAAGATGGTAGGTTGAGGTAACCGCCTTCATCTAGTTTAGTGTCGGCCTCCCGAGTATGACATTGTATGTCGATGGGTAATCAACCACTAAGAAATCAACCACCTTAGTGACTTGCTTGTCACCCATCCTGACAGTCACTGGTAAGCCAATAGTTTCGAGGGGGAGTAGCCTATATCTTGTGAAGCTAACCAAAGGCGATTGGGCTGGCTTAAGTTTGTCTCGTTCAATTCCCATCTAGTCAAAGGCTGGGAGATAAAGGATGTTTGTCGAGCTCTCATTATTGATGAGGATGTGGTGAATTTTGTAGTTTGAGATGATTAAGGTTACCACCAGCACATCATCGTGAAGCTGACTCACTCCTCTGGCGTCTTCTTTAGAGAAAGTGATGGGGGAATGCTGTCTTGTGCTGCTTGGTCGGCCTTTTTGTAACTAGTATCTATTGTTCTCTCTCGGTGTGTATTTGTCTAACATGGGATTTTCTTGCTAAGCTGGACTTCCCCTCCTTCGGCGATCACCCTGATTTGGCCTATTGGGCCTTCAGGTATTCTTTCCTCTCAAGTGGGGGGATCTCGGCGGGTGTCTTCCCATATGACTGGGGGCCTTCCCACCACAAACCTTTTACAGTCACCCTGGTTGAATAAAGTCTTTTATTTGCTCCTTTAAATAGAAGCAATTGTTGGTGTCGTGGCCATTGTCCCGGTGGAAGTGACAATACTTATTGCAATTTCTCCTTTCAAGTGGGGCCTGAATCTTCTCAGGCCACTTGAAACTCTGGTCGTCTGTGATGTGCATGAATACCTACTCTACCAGTACATTGAGAGGGTGTAATTTTGAAATCTACTCCGGGGTAGGTTGACTCGAGGTCTTGTCCTACCACTATCGTTGCCCCCTTGGCCCAAGAACTCCTTTCATCCTGAGTAGACTATGACTCCCTTTTCCTTTTGTCAGATTAGGAATTAGCTCCATTCTCCCACTCCCGCCAGGCACTGAGAGTATCCTCAGCATTCATATGTTGTTGCGCCTTTAGCATCAGGTCGGCCATATACGATGACAATTTTTTGGATAACGAGAAGAAAAATTTGGAGGGTTGTAAGTTTGTTATGAGGGCAACCACGATTACTTTTTTCTCAACGTCATTAACCTGTAACATCTCCTTATTGAACCGGGACATGTAGTCTCAGAGGGATTCACTTTTCATTTTGCTTGATGTTTAGCAGGTGGGTGGTAGGTTTCCGGTATCTCTAGCTACTTATAAAACACCCGACAAATTGTCAATTGAGCTCTGTGAAGTTTGGTATACTCCCGGGTTTCAGTTGACTGAATCATACTTGGGTTGACCCTTTTATGGTGGTAGGGAAAGCTTGACACATACTCTTGTCGGGTGCCACCTAAATATGCATGTGTGTTTTATAGGCCTCTATATAGTTGAGGGGGTCCCGAGTACTGCCAAACATCTCCATTTGAGGTGGCTTAAACTTGGTGGGTAATGGTCAAGCCATTAACTCGAGAGTAAATGGGTGGTCCGTTCTTTAGATAAGTTTGTCAACCATTATCGAGGCTTTCTCTTTAATGGTCTCCTTCATGGTTGTCATTTCTCGCCTCACATCTTCCATCTCTTCTTCCCAAAGGCTGAAGGTGTGAACCCTTTCTCTCTGATGGAAGATACGGTTTAATTCACAGAATCAGGGTGCAGTAACCTTTCTTTTTCATCCTCCTGTCCCCAGTCATCGTCATGGTTCCCATCAGGGTGGACGGGTGGCTCTCGTTGTCCCACTTCTTGATTGCTGGGCTCACTCCTTGAGCTCCTCAACTCCTGCATTATCTCTCGGTTCTGATCCATGAGCAGCTGTATGTTTGCTATCAGGCCTTGGATGTATTGTTCAAGGGTGGCTACTCAAGGTTCCTTACGGCGACCTCTGTTGGAGGTGGTGGTTTCTTATCTATCCGCTAGGGTGTGAGAGTTGTGCTGAGCAACCTGGTCTCTACTATGCAAGACTTTGGTCCTTAGGGAAGAGTTTCCAATAGACAACGCCAACTGATGATGCCAGAACCATGAGAGTCCCAACACAGGTCAAATGGTTGCAGGGTGGGCCAGGATCTCTAGCGAGACAATCCCTGCAAAACAAAACCAACAAGCCAATGAACTGTGACACTAGTGGGGTGCTGGTCTCATGCTCTCCGACGATCAAGTCAGATAATGATGGTTGTAGAATACTAGGCTTTTGTTAGGGTTTTTTTTTCTTCTCATACATGGTGAGCTGATTGTTCCCCTTATTTATAGGCTTAAGTCATGACATATTAGGCAATATTCCGCCCATATCTTCCCACGTTGATTATGGCGCCTTTATGATCTTTTCGTTTTTAGTTAATTAATCATAGTGGCTTTCTCCGATTTTGTCTCTTCTAAATCTATTAAGCCAGTTGTAGAGAATATTCCTATTGGTAACGGCTTATGGATTATTCTTATCTCTAAGTATAAAAGGTAGGGCCTTTACTCTCCATACCTAGTAGGGATCTTCTATGATCTTTGGGGCCAGGCAGTTGGCGATGGGGTAACTTCCCTTTCTTGGTGTCGAAATACTTGGGATCCAGGTCACATCCCGTGAGTCATCCGGAAATTAGAGTCAGGGTTTTCTGGATTATATGGTCTCGGTATTTTTCCCTATCAAATTCCATGTTCCATTTACCTCAATAAATCATATAGGCTCTTTTTGGTTGCAATCTCACTAAATGTTAAATAAGAAAGATGTAAGAAAATAAGTGCTACTGTTTGATTGGTTGCAATAATAAAAATTAAGGTAAAACAAGAGGACTTATTTTCTTGTAAGCGGTTGTAAGATGGGTGTTTCATTTTGATAAATATTTCAAAGTAGGCTTCGAGTGGGATGGTGGAACAAGTTTACTTGTAGCCGACCCCAGGTAGTTGAGATAAGGTTTTGTTTGTTATTGTATTTGAAATTAGGTTATATCGATGTAAAAGTTATAATTAATTTTTTAGGTAAAGTTAGTTTTGTTGTGTTATACGTCTTAAGGTTCTCAATTTATGTACCTAAGAAGGTGACTTATTTGTTTGGTGTCACATTGTGGATTTTGAATTGAAAGTAATGAGGTCATCAAATAAAGAAAATGGATAACTATGGGTCTTCAGCGCAGACAGGCAGAGCACTTGGAATTTGGAAATAGAGTATGATTCCAATAGATATTTAAGGAGATGGTTGTTTAAATCCATTAAAATACTTAAGGACCTGTAATGTAATCATTTCATTTTAAAGTTCCGAGACATTTGTAGCCATAAGATGATGGTTCAAAATGAACTCATTTTGATTTGCTTAACTAAAATTAGAAATGATGTCATAGATTTGTTTTATTAAACGAAATGATATATCTTATCATTCATATTTTGGTGATGAATGAAATCAATCCATTAACAAATCAATAAGAATGTAAATGAGTTAATTTTCAATCATCACGTTATAATGCCTTAGGAATTCGAAATGAAGTGATTTCATTACTGGTAGCTGCCCAACACAGCCTAAATAATATTGGCATATGTTAGGACTTACATATATGACTTATACTCAATAATTTTATGGGTTTAAGCGATTGATTATTTAGTTCTTTTATATTCCAGGTTGGAAATGGATGGATGTCAAGGAATGTGAATGATCAAGTTATGTATGAGAGCAATGCCAAATACATTTTACATGGTTCGTGCAGGATCCCCATGGATGTGAATGGTCTATTACTAAGGCTGTCAATTGGGCCAGGCTGGCCCAAAGCCCGACATGTCCTGCCCAAAAAAATTGGGCTGGGCCAATCTAATTCTGGGTATGGCTGAGTTTGGGCCCAACTTTCAGGCCCGAAGTTTTATTCGGGTCGAGTTTGGGTAAACTCAAATTCAGCCCAAGGACTGGCTTGACCTGAACTAGTTAGAAAATAATAATTTTTTTTTATATTCTAATATTTTGTTTATATATTTTGTTTATTCTTTTTGGATCCATATATTTTTAACAAATTCAAGTGTCAACTGTTAAAAAAAAACTCATAAAATATGCATTTAGGGGCAATTATGGGCCTAAAATTAACCCAAAATAAGGCAAGAGTTTTAATTCGGGCAGCTCGAAGTTGGCCTGAAGCCCATTGTTTTAAAATGAGCTGAGTTCAGGTCCAACTTTTAGGCCCAAAGTTTTATTTCGGGCTGAGTTCGGGTTCAGATAAAACATTTTGGGCTGAGTTTGGGTAAATCTCGGCCAGGCTCAGCCCGGCCCGATTGACAGCCCTATCTATTACTTTTAACTGCCTTATTACTATTTCACATGACAGCTGTCAAATACATCAAAGATGATGGTCAACTGGTTAGATGATTAAATTTTGGTGGTATTTATTTATTTTTTCTTTGAAAAAAATGGTTTTGACAAGTAAAAACTTTCATTAAGTAAAAGTCAATCAAAAAGAGGAGTTACATCACAAAACCGGACCTGACACTTGTAATGCATGCTTAGAACAAAGGAAATTTCCTTAACGAGGAAAATGTTTTGTGATGAAAATGTCTCTATAGTGTCTATGGTGAATTATATGCTGACATGTGTTGTGCTTGCAGTTAAAAAAACATCAAAAAAATGTGTACAGTTGAAAAAGTAAGTATCCAAAAAGAAACCAAATTCAAAACAGATGATGTGTCAATCAATAGCACACCTACAGAGGTCTGTGTCAACACAAACGTCATACTCTGAATTTGTATACTCCCCCATGCTCCCAGACACAGCCTAGCACATGATGCTTTTTAAATAAAACTGTAACCATTTTTACAGGTTTAACCCTATACATCCTAGTCTTTGTGCCTCGGAGCATGAGGAGTATACAAATTTAGGAGTAGAACATTTGCTCCCTTTCCATCCAAGAGCTATCCAAAAGCTTACAATCATAGATTTTTTTTTTTGGTAAATGAGAATTTCATAAACTAAACCAATGGAACACACAGATCTGAGTCCAAAGACTCCACCAGCCAGTCCGAAGGACGAGTTGGCCAATAAGAGGGGTTAAACACACCCTTGGAAGCGAAAACATGGGCACTCTTGTTACCCAGCCTCTTCACCCAAGATAGGGAGCATTCCTCAAAACATAACATTATGTTTTTACAATAAAAAAAGAAGACCTTTAACTTCCAAAAGCCAAGATAGAGAATCATCGGAAAGGTAAGAGACAACATTCTTACAATCACCTTACAAGATAATCTTTTCAGCCCCATCTCCCGAGCTTTTAAAAGGCCACAACGGGCTGCTCAACATTCCGCAGCTTCCGCCGACCCAGCATAGCCTAGCTCCGCCAAGGCATACAAAAAGACACCATCTTCCTTACGTAGGATAATACTAGCTCCAGTTTTTGCAAATTTCTCAAGGAAGGTTCC
>JAOXJP010179770.1:0-12486 GCA_025762735.1 Platanus orientalis
GTGGTTGCCGGTGGTGGGGAGGGAGGGGTGTTTTTGGTAGGAGAGGGATGACGGGAAGGGTATAAAAGAAAAAAAAAACTGAGATGGGTACAGAAAATGTTGAGGTGTGACTAGCGGATCCCAATTGAAATAGCTGCACAGTGTATTGATGGCCGCTAGTTACTTCAAACAAATTGGAAATGGAAAGCGAAAAAATCAAAGAAATGAGAGAAAGATCAGATGGCCACGACAGTGAGAGTCCAAGAAGACTTGGTTACAGCTTACACCACAAGTCATCACTGTTATCAAAACGCGTAAACTGGAGTCGGTTTGCCCACGCGCTTGTTGCAGCACTCGCTAGCAAATCCCCCGAGTTCACGGCAGGCACGTCATCTGCTGTTGTTTTCTCTGCATTCTACTTCGGCGGCTTCTCACTCTCTGCGGTGAGTTCCTTTCATCGTTTCATTTCCCTCAGCGGAAAATGGGTCTCAAATTACTGATATTTTCGGATAATTCGTGGTTCTTGGTGTTTGACTCCGTTTTCTGATTCGATCGTGTTTTCTTATTTGTTGAATCTAACTAACGGTTGTCGGATTTTCGTGTTTTAATAGTATAAGTATTTTAGTTCTCAGAGAAAAGGGGTGGAAATTTGAGCTTGTGAGTCTCGAACCAGTTCGTTCATGGCGGATAGTCGGCGGTACAGTTTGATTAATCAGTTAGGTGAGGTTTCAAAGTTAAATTTGCAGATTTGTTCTTGGTTGTAGTTTTGTGGATTTTTCCTATTATTTCTGTTTTAATGATGCTCAATTAAGTCTGACTGCGTTTGGTTAGTGGTTTACGTTAGTTTTGATGAGTGATTAATAATTAACTAATAAATCTGCTTAATTCATATACCAGGTTTTATGAATTATCTTTAGGCTTGCATGATTTTCATTTGCATGACTTTTGGTCATTCGTGAGAATCCACTCAGTCGCGAACGGAGCAGTCATGACAAACTGCACGGTCGCAGTCAGATGCAGTTCAATCGCGGACTAGGCAGTCCGGAATACATGTTCAGTTGTGGAATGCGAGTCTAGTTGTGGAATGCAAGTTGTCTTCAACCTCTAGACAAGACCAGTTCTTCCCAATCTAGAAGGTGTCATTTTCAATTTTTTTTGAAGGTAGTCGAGGCCTTCCATCATTGTGCTAACTCTGGGATACAATGTAGCATGGGAAGAGCCCTTGTCTCGGACTTATACGGTTCATCAGAGGTGAACAAACCTCACAGGTTACTCATGCCCATATTTAAGGTGGATTTTTTTTAAAATTTATTAATTTTAGGATTTTATTTTATTTCTTCACTAAAATTTGGTAGCATAACGCTTTTGCGAGTTTGTTTTAATGAACAAGTAGTCATCTCAAGAAGATAAGGATAATCTATCGCATATGAGAGTACCAATCTTCAAGAGGGTACTCATCCACAGTCGCAAGCAAGGGTTGCTGACTCAGATGTATGACTAACTCAGATAGCTCACAAGTCAAGTCAACTCAGGGTGTCATGATATTTTTTATTTTTATTTTTTAAAATATAATAAATATTAAAAAATTACATATAGTATATTGACTCAAGTATTGTCTATTTTTTTTAATAAATATAAATATTTTATTGTATCATAACTTGAAAATCCAAAAATAAATTATACAAACTATTAATAGTCTAATACCATAGCAAGGGAGATATAACTAATTGTAAACTTTAAAGTCCAAATTAAAGTAAAAGAATTATAATTAATATTAATATATTGAAAGACCAAAGTACATCTTTTCAATGTAAGCATAAAAACAAAATACCATCCAATGTCCAAGGTCTAGGTTTATATGGTTAAAAGTTCAAGTTTAAAGTCTAATCTTCTTACCATTTTAGCTTTCATTCTTCTAAGTTTTTTATTGTTTATTTATTCTATGCTTTTGAATGCCTTTTAGAGTTCATTTATTAGAAACTTGAGAAAAAAACCTCAAGGCCCCCTCAAAAAAAAAAAAAAAAAGTTTCTTATTTTGTTTCAACTTGGTTTTAGGTCATTTTAAGGTTTACAAGACTTGGTTGAGTCACATGAATTGTTCAAAGTCAAATGAGTCTATCGAGCTAGCAACTTGACTTAGTGAGTCAAGTATAGGTCAGAGTCAATAGCATGACTCGACTTGTGAGGCTTAGAGTGGAGTCAACTCGGGGAGTCAGCAAAGATGATCTCTTAAAAGTTAGAGTGCCAACCATTGAGAGTCATGTTCGAGATCCAATCAATTTTTCTCTTAAAAGAGATTGGTAGTTAGTTCAAGAACATTGAAGCATGCCGAGATTGAGTCGCTAGGTTTCACAGAGCAACAGAAAGAAGAGAAAGAATGGAGCTTGGATATGGTTCCATGACAACGTGAACGCTCTCCCTTTTCGTCAGAGTTCTCTAACTCTGGTATGCTCACACAGAGGTGTTGATGAGGCAGCTCTTCAATGGATGGAGAAGTACAAGCCTTTATGGAAGCCAAAGGTTTTTTAAGACAACCAGGTGATAAAGTTGCTGCCCACAGTTTTAAGTTTTTATTTTTAGTGTTTTTTTATATTTTAGGAGGGTTTTAGTAGTGAATTTAATGTAATAAGGCCATTAGATTCAAGTTAGAAAGTTGGTAGGGAGTTGGAATTATTTTAGAAGAAGTTTATGATTGTTCTTAGATGTTTCAGAATTTATTAAGATTTTTTTTTGGGTTTTTTTTTGGCTGATTGTATAAGGGGAGGGTATTTTGGTCCAATTTTGAGTTTTTTTTAAATATTATTATAAATAGGTCATAAAGACTTCTTGTACGACAGTTGAAGAAATTTATGGATTGAAGTTGTTTTTTGAAGTCCACGGTTTAGCTGTAGCTCTATACCTCTCACGAATAGGTGAGTTCTTCATCTTCTTCTTGTTCTTTCTTCTCCTCCTCCTCTAATTTCTTATTTTTTATGTTTACTTTATTCTTAAATTTTTTTAAAGATTTCTGTAGAGAATTCTTTATTTTTTCTTTTAATATTTTTTTCCTACATTTTTCTATAATCTACTTTGTTTCTACACATCATCTCTTACCTCTTCTATTATTTTCTTCTTATTTTTCACATTCTTTAAACACTTTTCTATGCGGCAAAAAAAATTTCAGCAAACCTTTTTCTGATTACTCCATCATCTTCCCATAAAAACCTAATTCCATCTAGCTTTAGTCTTCCCATAACCCAACACAGATAATCATACAAGATTCCCCAATTTTCAACCCTAAAATCTAAGGTTTCTTGAAGTTTTCCTAATTCTTGAATCTATGCATTCTTTTCTTGATTTCTATTCAATTTTTTTAGATTTCTTGCTTCCCTTTGATAATCCATTCCTTCTTGAATTAATTTATTTGATTATTGATTAATTGTTTTAAAGATTTGGTTTCTTGAATACTTTCTTTAGATTTTCAGCATTATTTAATTTT
This sequence comes from Platanus orientalis, assembly GCA_025762735.1. Taxonomy (NCBI): domain Eukaryota; kingdom Viridiplantae; phylum Streptophyta; class Magnoliopsida; order Proteales; family Platanaceae; genus Platanus; species Platanus orientalis. The sequence goes on from JAOXJP010179770.1 coordinate 3,458, forward strand.
AAAAAACATTCTTTTTGGCTTGTTTTAATTGATTAATTGTAGGAATATTAATTTCTCTAATATCCTAAATCAGGTGTTCTTCTTCTCTCTTATTCTCCTCTGTCGCTTTCTCAAACGCATTTAATGCCCTTTTATTTCTTTCTCATTGTTTTGCCACTCATACACACCCCTTTTAAATGCAAAGGAATTGCACAAATGCCATAGAGTTTGGTTGCTAAGGTCTTATTTGCCAATCCTTTGAAGAGCTTAGTACTCTAAGGTTGACTATAAAGGCTAGTCGCAAAAGCACCAAACGGAGTTGTAAACTCAGTTTCATTATTTGGGCAAGTGCACAGGTCCATAAAGAGCTTGGAGTTGTGGCATGCAAAATAAGGGAAGTTGACTAAGGACCTATGCAAGGATAGGTAGGTCAGAAGGGAAGGAAAAAGGTTGAATTAATGTTTTCATGAAAGATGAAGGGGGAAAATGTGGTCAGACTATGATGCGGATGCTCTGTTATTCGTTTTAGTAGATAGGGCATCACAAGTTTGAAATTTTAAAATATTTCAACATTCTCACACTTATTATAAAATTTTAAAAACATATATTTAATGGGTAGTGAGGAAGGTCGCCGCGAAGTGCAAGTGGTGTCAACCTTGAACCTACACTTTAGTGTAAACAGGTTGAAATTGTCTTAGACTTAGTGGATTAAACCTTGAACTGGTTTAGTTGACAAACCAACTTGTCACATGCACAGTCCTCCATTAATGAGGTTTTGTTCCTTCACACATTAGATAAGAACTTTTAAGGTCTCTGCATTATCCAGTTTTACTGAGTGTTCTAGAGATAGTCTAGATCTCATAGGAAATGACCAACTTCTATATTCAGATAGGTGAGTATCTTTCAAGAGTGATTACTTGCTCTAATCCAACTTGGATCTATAGAACTCATTTAGAGAACTTAATTTCTCGACCTTCATTATTTGCAGGTAAGTATCTACAGGTAATAAGCACATGTTCTACAGGTACCACCTTCTGTATGAACATCTCAATCATTATCTACAAGAAAAACCATCAGTAAGATCACCATAAGAAAGGGAAAAAAATTTATTAATTGAAATTGTGCTTACAAGTGGATTATATCTGGTTGTTTGCCCATTGGACCTACAATAGCCAAGTTGGTTTCCCATTGGACCTTAGATAACCAGGTTGGGTATCTGCCAAATGCACCTTAAAGGCTTGTCAATGCCATCCCCTCGATGTATTGGAGGTTTTAGCTCCAATTGGGGCCTTTAGTCTTGGTTAACCATCTCATTGGCCTCACATGTTTATATTAGCTCACTTAGCCATCTGTGTACAAACCCCTTTAACATGCAGGCATTCTTGGTATTTAACTCAAAATTATTATATTTTGTGCTTCAGGTACATTACATGTAATTTTTACATTTCAGTCCTTCAAGTATGCAACCTAGATATTTGTTGCTAGGGTCCTTCAGGCTCATGGACTTGGATTTTATATTTAGGTGTCCTTTAGGTACATTGACCTAGATTATTTTTCACGTGCTTCAAACATTCATATCTGAAATTCTTACAGAGTTGTTCTTCAAACATTTCTCCTGGAAAGCTCATCACGTGTTTTAGATATGACACTTGTTGTATTAAGCACTACCCTTCCTTAAGCATTACATGCATGGGTCATCTTAAGTGGTTAAAGCCTTCGAAGGATTTCTCTAATTCAGTGTATCTACTGGTTTACTTCACTACCACTGTCCTTGATATCTCATCCACGAGAGAATCTCATACTCTGATTCTACTGACTTGGTTAGAACTTTTGCCCTTTTGGATTTTATAGAGCTTCACCTCCTATCCTAGCAAACTTGAATTCAGCTTTGTTGAATTCGTACGATAGATAGTTTTGCTGAGTATCAAATATTAGTAGATCTATCGTTGATGGACTTCATGGTTCATAGTATTTGCGTATATTGAACAACCATAGATTTAACAATTTAATGCTTTCTACTTGTTTCCCTAGTGTATCTACTTAGTAGTCCTTCATATCAGCCACAAGTTTGATGTAGTCTAGTATGTTTAAAGCATTTTACTTTGAATATTATGATACACTATACTCATTAGTCATTTGACTATCAACTTGCAGTTGGTATTCCCTTATGATTAGTTTATAGCTGATTTACTTTTGACTTCAGCTTAACGCCAATGAAACATTGTCACTGGCTTAAAGCCAATAAACATTTGGATAATTTTCGAAGCATGTAGAGCACACCATACTTACTGAGAGTTCTCACATTATAGGCTTGAGCTATTATTGCAGTTTCTCTGTTTTCACAAATAGGTTGACTATCGGGATTATTTCATTAATTTTCCAGAGTGCTTCACGTCACTCATTGACGAAGGATACTTTGTCATGATATTGCATCACATGCATCTCACTACTGGTCTTATAGTAAACACACACATCCAATCAATGGGTTTAAGTCCATTTCCAATGAGATTTGTGCACAGATTATCATGCCATGTTTAGGCGTCACCTTGATCCTTATGAGGATCTTATCAATTTCACACTTCTTATATTATTGGCATGATCTGCTTTTAGTCTATTGCATGTGGATTTTATTTATTGTTATCCTCGCAGGAGCGCATTTCGTATTCATTTTATTTGAAATCAAGACATTTCTCACCTCTAGACCATCACCATTCTAATGGTGGCTACATATAAGGGCATAGGTAACAGAGCCAAGCTCTTAGCCTTTAATATACCTAGTGATAACCAATTGAGCATTGTGAGAACATGCTTTTCATTTACTCCATTTGAATTGAGTTTCATGTGAACACTCATTTTCATTTAATTGGTTTGCCCTTAAGGAAGATACCCAACACTTGGATTGTCAAGTGCAACTTGTCATCTACCGTATACATCCAAAGGATTATAACATTCTATTAAGTGGTTGCTTGGTAGGTAAATGGATCTCCTTTTGCTAGGCATTTTAAATGTCAGAATCAATTTCAATTGACTTAATTGTCTATGGCATTTTTCTAAGGTTTAACTTCATTAGGACCTCAAGCATCCTTGAGTTCTTGGATATAGGCATATTTACCCCCAATATTTCTAAGCTTCTACAGAATAAAATTCATCTTGTGTGGGCTTAATCTCCATGTGAAAGGTAGTATTGTACAAAATTTAATTTGTACAATTTATGTCGTCCAATATCCGAATCACGCAATCAGTTCATTTGCACCATGGAGGAATTTTTTCCCAACATTTAATTTTAGTTGACTTTCCGTAGTTTCCATGTGAGAATCTCTCATGGAGTTGCACCAACATAGTAGGAACTCGATTTAACTCTATGCATAAAATAAGATTTATTTTATAAATCTGTGGCTTATTTTGAACTCTTATCATTGCATTGACCATTATGTCATAATGTGGAATAACCTCCTTATTTTGCTCCATCTGAAATGGAGATTTAGCGGTATCACACAAACTCTGTTTTATTTTCAGAATTTGTTGAGTTCAGGAGACAGTCTCGATTAGATCCAACGATCTTAAAATCGGGTCATGGAAGTTTAAAACTTCTTATGTTAAATTGTCTCTTAACAAATCATTGAGATTTTCATTAATCTCAAAATTCCTAGATATTTAATTATTTTTTTTGTCCCAATTTTTTTTTTTTTTTTTTGAAAGAGAAAAAAAAAAAAAACTAGATTTGCATTAACTTGACAGAATAGAACACGGTAGAACCCTAGTCAATGAACACACTAGACTTGTTCAAAATTCACTTGTTGGATTCAAACATAATCTTGAGTCCAAACTTGCTTTAATAAAGCACTTGAGATGAGGATCTCCTTGATGTCAATGACATCTAAGACTTCCGGAAGGTGATCAGTCTTGTAGGGATTGCTTAGAGTATGACTGTATCAGATAGAGAATCCTTCTCAATCATGTCACAACATTCATTACAATTGTGGGACAATACACGTTCTTGTCATTTTACAAATGATGAACCACTCTTGTCATGGCTTAAGTCAGCGTATCTTGAATCTTTTTTCATAAGGTTTGTTGTCATTCTCTTGGAGATGACTTTCTCTAGTCATGGTGCATGTCATTTTACAACCATTAAGGTTGGATTGACCTTTCTCCCTTAGTAAGAGGGTTTCACATCACTTTCCAAGTGTTTAGTGACTATTAATTTATCACATGTTGTGTTTGAACTTATAAATCCATATTGGACCTTGAGAATGACACCGCTTTATGGTCTCATCTCATGAGATGGTACAGTCCAGACACAATAGATTTGGGTTACTCGTTTTAAGGGTATTTCTTAGTTTCTAGTGGAAACTTGTTCTTTGAATCTCAAGAGAGCATACTGTCTTTAGGACATCCTCATGTACCCTAACAGTCTTGGTTTTCTCACATGAAACCAAACACATGATATATTTTTGTATCTTAGACTCATGGCTAACAACTATCTATGGAGCAATTCGTTCCATTTTGGCAACATGAATGTGTCAATGAATCATGCTCGCAACGTTATTCATGAGCATCTTTGTTGCTCGAAGGCTCAATGCATTTTCCATATTGCGACCCGAGTGTGCATTAATATGTGGATTGCAGTTTGCATGTGTTACAACCGTCTATGGAGCAATTCATTCCATATTGGCAACATGAATATGTCAATGAATCATGCTCGCAACGTTATTCATAAGCGTCTTTGTTGCTCAAAGGCTCAATGCATTTCCCATATTGCAACCCGAGTGTGCATTAATATATGTGGCTTGCAATTCGCATGTGAGTAGTATAACGACGTTTAACACTACTGAACTTGGGACTTCATAAGTCAATTGAGATTGACTTGAAGACACTTAGACATAAATCTTATTTTTTGTTGTTCCCTTGCACTAATCCCCTTTGGTTCGAACCGAGTCAACTCATTAGGAGTTGGACCCCACAGGTTCAGTTTTACAACAAGAGTGGGACGTACCTTCAAATTGTTAGTTTTGATGAGGGATTAATAATTAACTATTAAATTTTCTTTACTCATATATTTGGTGTTATGAATTATCATTATGCTTGCATGATTTCATTTACAAGACTTTTGGTCATTCGCGAGAATCCACTTTTGTTGTGAATGACATGCTTAGTCGTGAGGCACATGTCGGTCGCAAATCACTTATCAGTCAAGGACTGCAGTTCAGTTGTGACAAATTGCACAGTCACAAGACGCAGCTCAGTCGTGAGCACTGTCCAGTTGCAGACTGGTCAGTCACGAATACATGTTCAGTTATGGAATGCGAGTTCAACTGTGGAATTCAAGTTGCCTTCAACCTCTAAACAGGACTAATTCATCCGAAGCTAGAAGGTGTCATTTTCACTTTTCTTGAAGGTAGTCAAGGCCTCCCATCATTGTGCAAAAGATTATGGCCAAACTAATTCTAGGATGCAATCTAGTAGAGGTAGAACCCTTGTCTCTCTATGTACTTGTATGGTCTGGTAGAGAGGAACGAACCTCACAAGTTACTCATGCCCATAGTTAAGTTGGGTTTTTCCATTACCTATTTGTTTTAGGATTTTATTTTATTCCTCCAAAAAATTCGGCAGCATAACACCTCTTCGAGTTTGTTTTAATGAACAAGCAATCGTCTCAAGATGATAAGGGTAATCTCTCACAGACAAGAGTACTGATCTTCAAGAGGATACTTATCCACAGTCGTTGATGCAACATGCATGTGAAAATAGATGCAAGTGGAGATCAAGGAAATTACCCCAAACAATAGCAAAGAATAAACTGAATTCCTACTCTTAGTTCTAGCACAATTCAAGACCAAACTGGGGATCAAGTAATAAGACAACACAAGACACAAGATTGAACCAAAAAATGAGATAAACAATTGCCAGATTTAAGGCATATAATATGAGTTACTATTCAAACCAGGAATCAGTCAACAATCAAAGATAGAAAAGAAAACCAATCAGCAAAAGTTGTTTAAAAAAAGGGGGCTCTTGGGTATAGACATAAAAAGTGGTATATAAGTGTGGTTGGGCTATGTTGGTTCAGAAGATAATTCAAGACAGAGGGTAGAATTAGTGAAAACAGCAGGGTAACACAATCGTGTTAAGACTCTAGAGTGGTCAACCAGCCCTCTAATAAGACTTTATTACATGTTAGAAAATCTGCCCAAAAACAAAAAGTCTAATTCCTATCATGTTCCATTCTCTAATAATTAATAAACTATGAAATAAAGCAGTATAACTCTAATAAAAGACTAATAATCAGCAACATAGGAACTCCTCTAGATACCAAACACATATCCCCTCATGTGCCTTCTTGCATGGACCCCACCAAGTCAAGGAAGTGAGCCCCACATGTTCCCACATAGAAGATGACTCTAAAAGTCTCCAAATCAGCTCCAGCATGACATGTGGCCTTCTTTGAACATCCTACTCAATCCAAAGGATCAAGAGACACTTTCTCCTACGCTGATAATATCTAGAACTGCCATGGGGCATGATGTCCCCATTAGTCGATCTTTCACAAGTGAGAGTGCCACCATGGAGAATCTCATTCAAGAACCAGACAATTTGTCTTCTAAAGAGATTGGTAGCTGGTTCAAGAACATTTGAGCATGCCGAGATTGAGTTGTTGGGTTTCACAGAGCAGCAGAAAGAAGAGAGAGAATAGAGCTCAGATATGGCTCCATGGTAGCATGAGCACTTGCCCTTTTTGTCAGAGTTCTCCAAGTCTGGTATGCTCACACGGAGGTGTTCTTCCTCATTCTCCTCCCTTCTCTTCTGTGGTTTTCCCAAACGCATTCAACGCCCTTTTCTTTCTTTTTCATTGTTTTGCCACTCATATATGCCCCTTTTAAATGCAAAGGAATTGCAGAGTTGCCACAAAGTTTGGTCACCAAGGGCTTAATCGCCATTCCTTTGAAGAGCTTTGTTCTCCAAGCTGACTGTAAAGGCTAGTCGCAGATGCACCAGATGGAGCTGCAGACTCAGTTTCACTATTTGGGCAAGCGCACAGGTCCATAGAGACCTCGGGGCTGTGGCATGCATAATAAGAGAAGTTGACCAAGGACCTATGCACGGATAGCTAGGGCAGAAGGGATGGAGAATAGCTTAACTAATGTTCTCACAAAAGCAGAAGGGGGCAGACATGGACCACGATGCGGATGCTCTGTTATTCGCTTTAGTAAACAGGGCATCCGCAGGTTTGAAATTCTAAAATATTTCAACAGTTTATACTTAGGAAATGTTGTATATGAGGAAATGATTGATAACGGGAGTAACAACTGTTGGTGGATATAATTTATGGGACTCTTTCAATTCACGATACTTGAATGGGAGAAGGTAAATATCTATGGAACTTTGTAGAGCACGTATAAAAGCTAGAGCCTCATGAAAGGGGAATGATGTCAATGAAAAGAGAAGAGGGCTTGTTGCTGTCATACAATTTGAAAAAAAAACCAGTGAACAGAGAAGAAAGATTTCCTATACACACGAAGAAAAAAAATTCTTATTTGACACCCCTGTAGGAACTGATCATGACAACATGAGGAGTGAGTTTTATGGGGAAAAAATGAAGAAGAAATAACAGATGAAATTTTATGGTCTGGACCTTTGTTGATAACATTTATGGCAAAATATCCAAGTAAGAATAATGCTGGAAGATAATTCTTTTGGACGTGAGGACTATCAACCTCGATCTTCTTTCATTAGTCTCGAAGAAAAAAAAAGTATCAATCTGGAGAGCATTCATTCACAATAGTGAGGTTTGCTGCAGTGTAAATGAGCACACTGGTCACTTCTTTATCATGGACTTAAATGACTTCATTATCATGTTAACCATGGCCCTTTTTTGTATTGTCTTTATAGCAGTGACTTCTTCCTCTTATTCAGGATGTGTATGACTGGTAATCCATGGTGGATTGGTAATCATCTGGAGCTCCAAACCAATCTGCCTTAGAATGTCTATTACGAGTATGAGATGTAGATGCAGAGGCAAGTTACTTTTGAGACGGTTCATAGATAAAAGAAATGTTTCACTAAACTATAACAACACATGATTTTAGATTTCAATCTAAGATAATTGACAATGTGCAAGAACAATTTACGAGTTAAGGGTGGTGGATCACTAGGCCGAGATAAACTACTAATGGCTTGTAGGCTTTTATTGGAGATAGCTTCATCATTGATACAGGTTCTATTAAGTAATAAGATATTTCAAAGTAATAGAGACTAAAACCAGCCATGGGGACTAAAGGAATAAGAACTAAGCATTAGATTTTAGTAAATTAATATAAATTGCAATAATTGTAAAAAACAATAGGAAATTGAAATAGAAAATTCTGAAGGTGAGTCGAGATATGTGGGAAATTGGCTCTCAAGGATTTAAGTTGAATTTTGAAGTTAGATAATATGAAAATCAGACTTAAGATAGATGATTACAGCATATTTTAGGGGAAGACAAAATAGAAAATAGAAAATAAAATAGAAAGAGGATGAGGATAACTCTACTGAAATCGGTACTAATGGAGCTCTACGAATCGGCACCTCGAAGACTTTGAAAGCTCCTTCAAGAAAGAGGAAGATTTGTAATATGCACCGAACCAATATGCCAAGGTATCAACTGTCTACACTTTTTTTTCCTATGCCATTCCATCTCTTCCATATTTGTGGATTCTTAATTAAATTAAAACTTTAAAGTAGATTGTCCCATCACATAGTGATACATGGCCAGTATTTTGGCCATAACTTTCCCAAATAACATCTGATTTGCAGAATTTGGATTTGTTGGAAAGGTAACTGCATGACCTTTTAAATGACAATAAACTCAAGTAAAGCATACAAGTTTTGACCCCAAAAATAAAGGCTAAAGAAAAGTGGCAATTATGGGACTTTCATTTTCTTAAAAGCTGATGCTACAGGTAAGACTTCTTGACCAACTAGAAAGCTAAATAAAATCAAGCAAAGTAAAGACTAAAAACATAGTAATTCAACAGTCCTAATTAAACTACTACTAAGACTGGTGGAAC
>JAOXJP010179781.1:0-12486 GCA_025762735.1 Platanus orientalis
CTCCTGTACTCACTGCTTGACTAGAACTTATGTATTAAATATGTCTATTAAAGGTTTCTTCTCCTATTCTTTCGTAGGAGTCGATGACTATTATGGCTATTACTTTGATATGAAACAAGAATTCAACTTCTTCACGTCATCTAAAAGATTAAACCTCATTATTGTTACCCACATGTAGAATTTGCATGCATAGAGTAAATCCGCCTTTAATAAAACGGCGCTATGTTCTTGCCAATTAAGTGGGGTTTCCATTTTCATATGACAAAACCATGGTGCTCTAATGTTTCTGAATGGCTTTCAAGAACTTTAGACAAGGACGTTTCTTCTACTCTCTTGTAGGTGGAAACTATACTTTCAATACCCAAAAAAGAAGTAAAATGTAAACCCACTATCAAACCATTCGTGTTGAATGAACCATTTCAATTTGAACCAATAACCCCAATAATATCAAGCGTAGTCTTTCGAATGGGTTTGATTCATAGCCAAGTAGCATAACTAGCTAGGTTGATTCGATCGAGTTTCGAGGGTTTAAACAGCTTGGTTTGAGTCATCATGAAGCAGGCTGCAAAGGGTAGGTGGTAAATTAGTCTAGTTCACAAGGTCATCAAAATCAGGAAACCCTAAAACACTATTCATGAGTTGGGTAATCATGTAATTAGGCAATAAAGAATCTCCAAAGATAAAGCAAATGGTACAAGAAAGAGAGAAGGAAGAGACTGGGTGGTGGCTTTTTTCTTGCTTGGCAGGTTGCCCAAGAAATCTCCCTTCTTTGACTTTGGAGAACCCCTTAGTAGGAAAAACTCATTAATAGTGGTGGCGTTTGCTTGCTTTTCTGAAAAAATAAAATAAAATCATCTAAAGCAAAGCATCGTATTCTCCATCACTGCTCCTCTCCTTGTGAGAAAGGGCAGGACATGTCTCCTTGATGGGTTGCATGGGTCCCCACCACCTAAGCTAACTTGTTCAGGAGAGAGGTTGTACGTTAAGGGTATTTTTGTCATTTTCCATTGATGGCTCCTTTTGTCTTTGGACTACATGTTGTTAACAACCATGCAAAAGATAGAATTACCCTTGTTACTGAAACTAAAAGTCATTATTTAATAACTTAGATATGTAATGCAAGCTGAGGAAACTTCACTGTTAGCACCCTTCAAGGGATTACTCTATAAAATTCTTTGTGATTCTATCCCTTCAAATTTGAATGCAATTCGAGGTAATGCCTCTCTTTTTATTCTTTTTTTTATATTTATTATTATTTAGCTACTCAGGCCTCGATGATTTACATAACTTAACAGCCATACATAAGCAGAATCATCAACCCCGTTCAGCAGCAGAAGTAGGCAATGACTCACACTATGCACAGCGGGACCTGACCCTAGTCTTTCTCATGGAAGGATGACGCCTCAGCTACTCACACTATTCAACCCACGATGTGTCTCGTCTCACGACGTCTCACAAAGAGGGTCGTCGCAGGTGATGTGAACCCGTGTTGTGTTGTTAAAGCCATTCTACAACCCACTTTTTTATTTTTTTTATTTTTTTTTTTTTTGGAGGGGTGTGGGGAGGGGTGTTTTGGGTTGGTATTTCTAACTGGGTTTAAATTTGTACTAGATTTTTGTTAGGCGTTTCCCAATCTGACCTTGACTGATTGAATGCAGACCCAACCAACCTGTCTCCCCTCTTCTTTTGAGAAAAAATAAATAGAAAAGACAGGCAGCACCACCCTGCCAAAATTTTCTCTATTTACCAGTTGGGGTCATCCTTTCTCAACCCGGTTTCATCTGTGTCAGTTGGGTTGGACATTTCCACTAAGACCCATATTTTTACCCGAATCAAGTCCATTACTACTTCTACCCTTAATAAGGGCTCAGGATCCTCTCCTGTCTGCTTATGTCCTGTTAGGACCTGTGCACAACCAAAGTGCACGGTTTGGCATAAAAAAATGGTTATGCATAGGTTGTGAACATCTTTTTATGACAGGATCTAAACCGGGGAAGGAAATATGGTCCAAAACCACCGCAAGCTTCTCCATCACCAAATGAATATTAATTGCACTTTGGTTGTGCATAGGTCCTGAACATAAGCGAATAACCAAACCAATACCTGAATGAATATTAATTGCACTTTCAAAATGATACAATAGACAGAAAATCAAAATGAGATGGAGATATTGTGAATTTGTATTTACCGAGACATGGAGATGGTGCTGAGTTATCTACTAACACTTTGGGGGCGTAAACTGTCTCACCCTGGTAAACTGTATAATCGCAGGTGTTGAAATCAGGCTTTGGATGTGAATCCAACTCATAAAGCTTGAGGTAACTCTGTTTACAAAGGAACATAATCCGAATCTTTGTTTACATATAACCCTGATGAGGAATCTGATAATTCCAACAAGGAGGATGGGAAAAGTTTCTCTGATGAGGAGGTCCAAGTAGATGACTCAAGGATGTGAGCAACACTAGAATCAATGTGAAAGAGGCTGCTGAACATGCACATGAGGTTAACAAATAAATAGATGTTTTGTAATTAAAGAGGGTGAAAACAAGCTGTTGAATATTTCAAGAGATTGGAGGGAGAGACGGGACCAACATAGATCAAAATAATTCAATGACACTATGCTCAAGATTATTAAAAAAAATTTGGATAATTCTATGCTCAAGATTAATTGTGTGGTTTTAAGTGGGAAAGAAGTTAGCTGATTGCCGGCAAGCTAAGCCCTCATTGCTGGATAATGGGACCAAGGTCACCGGAATAGCCCTGATCTACAATCCCTCTCGCAATCTTTGCTTGCTTTACCCTAAACACCAGGTTGAACAAAGTTACGGTTTTTCACATGTGAACCCTACAAAACAATGAACGAGAGAGAAGGGGGTAAAATGGCAGAGAAATTCGATCGAGCAAGAGAGAATCGAGGGCTGGGTGAAAACAGGGGAGAGAGGATCGAGCGATAGAGTCAGAGTGAGAACGTGCAAGAGAGAGATGTTACCTAATCCCCAGCGAACGGAGTGCTTGTCGCCGACCTCTGGAGCCTCTCTAGTCGGAAGCAAATGGTTAAAGTCCAGGTAAGGCAGAGGTAAAAACAAGAGAGAAGAGAGACAGGTGGAGTGTTTTAGCTTGAAATAAATTCAGGTTGAATGAGTCCGTTCCCGGTTCACAATTGCCATTTGAATTTCCAACTTCCACCAAATAAAAACCACGTGGCAAGCTGCGATACGATCATTTGTGACTGTAGTTAGAACTGTAGAGGATCTGGGCTGCATACAAGGCCATGGGCTGTTGCAGATTTTTTAATACTAGCTTTTTATAATACAATCAATGAGAATAAAATATTACATTAATGTTATAAGAAATCATAGCTGGTTAATTGAAGCTCACCTCTCTCACTTGTGGAAACACTGCACACTACCAAAGTGATTGGGGGATGTAAAGGGTAGCCCCACAACTGGTCTCAAAGTAACCCCACCATATCAACTCGCAGCAAGAACATGATAATGAGAGAATGCAATAACACTTGCAATGCCAGAAAGTCTAATGGTTTACTATTTTGTGTTGGTATAACTTACCAAACTTGAAAACTCAATTAAAATCATCAAAATCTAGAAATTACAATCACAATACAAACATAAAATGTAATACAATAAATTCAATGTTTTATGTACAGCACAGTTAAGAGTCAAATCCAACTCTCATGAACTCGAGTTCTTTGGGCCTACAATGTGTCATAAGTCATTCTTCTCATTCACATATATGAAAGGATTCATATAACGCACTGGACAAGCACCACCCCTGGTTGTGGCCATCTTCCCAACTTCAATAGCAACCTGGATTGCAACATCTAAAAAAACACAAAGCCATGAACACCAAAATCACTATGAAAAAAGTTAAAACAAAAAAATTCTTTGTTTGGAGAAAATATAAAAAAAAAAAAAAAAAAGGAAAAGAAACAAAGTGATACCTCTCTATGTGCAAAAACATTGTAATTTCTGCGAGTAAAAATAAAAATATATATATATTAAAAAAAAAATCTAGAACAAGATAACAGAAATTGGAGGAAGTGCATAGCATCAGCTCATGTTAAAGCTGTAGAGTAAAGGGAAACTACATAACACCTCAAGATAAGACCAACTAATCTAAATACACAACCTTTTATCCTATGTGTGCCAAGATTTCCTTGCCATATCTACCAGAGCTGAGGTTTCTTTGCCATATCTGTTGAAAGCTCAACAAATCAAAACATAATAAAGTATTATGGTTTTCTAAAACTGAAGAAGTTAAAAGGTTTTTCTTAACTGTTAAGAGTTAATAAGGACATTTGAATTCCTGAACTGATGTGTTTTTTATGAAGCTTTAATTTAGACTAGTTTTTATTTGAGTGTTTATTATAATAAAGAAGGAGATGAAAGGTCTTGTAAGTTACACTTTATATGCCTATATATATAGAGGCTTTGTAAGGTGTTTTATGTAAGTAAAAAAAAAAGTGGAAGAGAAAGTGAAAAATTCATCTACTCTCCTCTAGTCTTGTCTCTTGTTCTTTGTCTCTTAGTAGTAGAGAGAAAATGAGGTGACTAGTTTGTAAATTAGCCCTCCTACACTTACGACCCAGAAAACAAAGTGTTTAGAGATCTGATAATTCACAAGCTTCCGAATTGGTTTGGGACAATTACTATTCATGTGGAGAGCCACATTTAAGTGGGGAGGGCCGTTGTAATATAAGTTGCCCCTTCTTACTTTTCATATTTGGGGGGTTACTTTTACTTAGGTTTTGTTTTAGTTCTGCTTTTTAGTTGTTTTTCAACATTTCACTTGTTCTCTCCTATGGTGTTCCATCATCTCAATAGACTTGGCCAATAATATCATGGACTTCAGGGAACAAACCTGTCATTTCAAAATACAAAAGAGACATTTAGGTAAGCATATATCGTATGAGCTTCTCTATGCATCTAGCAAAATACTTTTGTGATATCACTAGACTACCATTCATGGAGCATTTTTATCTTCTGTAAGCTATAACTTCAATTGTTTCATGGATAATTCTAAACATCTGTCTATGCTTACAAAACGGTTAGAAGTATGATATGGTAAACGAAGCCTCCTATTAATGCTTTATAATTTGGAGTATTAATAGAAGTTTGGTTAGGTAAACAATCACTCCTACTTGTAAACAATAGGAGTCGTAGTATTTTGATTTTTGTAGACACAAATTTCATGCATAAATCTGCAACACGAAATAAATGTAACAAATTCAATAAATGAATATTTTGATTAAATGAATAGAATACAACTCTTTGATTTTTACACTCTTTTACAAAAAGAGTAAAACCTCTGATTCTCATCGACGTAACCCAAGGGCCTGGCGATGTGTTTCTTGGATTCAGATGATGATGGTGTTTGATTGCAGGAGAGTCATTTATCTTCGGATCGAGCTTTGCATTTTATCCAAAAAGGAGAGAAACACCACGAACTTGATCTCAAGGCCAGATTTGTGGCTTGTTTCTGAGAGACAAGAAATCTTCTTGTCTTTAGCAACGAATTGTAGTTGATTAAGAGACTAGGAAGTATGTCTTGAGTCTTCAAGCCTTTGGAGAGCTCTAGAGATGCTTTGTGAGTCTTCTTCTCTCTAGAGCTTCTTGCCTCAAGTCTTTTGCCAAAAGTCCCTTCTTTATGTAAGAGTGGTGTATTTATAAACTTAGGGTTAGAATCTTGTCGAAACCTTGATTGAGTGTTGATTGGATGCTCTTCCCCTTTCTAGTCTTAGAGAGTGGTTGCACCTTCCTTGTTTGTAGAGAATGACGATTTATGGAATTATTTGTGTTCCATAAGTGGCATAACCTTCCTTCTTTATCCAAGAAAATCTAGATTTGATTTTATTCAAATATCTCTCATGTGGGTCTCATGCAAACTGTTTGGGGTTACTAATGGTCTTGAAACATGTGGGCTTGATCTTTTGGATTATTGTTTAAAACCCGGACCAAGCCCAATGGACTTGTCTTTTTAACCGAGCTTAATTTGTTGACGCAAAACTCATTTGGTCATAAGGACTTTTGTGTAGATTTATGAGAGTGTAGGACCTTAATTGCAGATTTTAGATGTCTATCTTTTTCTTCTTTTTTTGCTTTTTTTTGTTTTTGCTAAAATGAATCTGCAAGTACAAATGTCAATGATCCCCCCGTGATGAAGAAAAGGATGATAGGCCAAAAAGAAGAAAGGCGAGCACTATAAAGAAAAAACTAAATTGCTTGAAATACAAAGAGGATACATTAAAGAAAATTGATTAAGAATGCGATTAAAACCATGTGGCACTTGGCTACAAGGAAATGCAGTAATTCCTTGTCATTCTGGCTCATGAATCACACATTCGTTTGGCCTTTTGATGCAGCAAGTGTTTGGGGATGATCTAGCTAACTGATTGAACACAACCTTCCAACGAACTTGTTTATTTTCATAGAAGAAAATTTTAAGAATTATGCAACATGTTAATTTTCTCAGAGGCAATTACCAAGAATTAGGGTAGATGAAGGAATTCTTTTCAACTTCAAATTTTCATTCAAAAAGCTAAACAATTTCTTACAACTGTGAATTTATAGACCATGGGCCAAAAAACCAAAAATAGAAACCTTCTAAATAGATTTGAATTCTTATTACATTACTACATTAGTAATTGCTAAAAAGATGAAAAGTCACTAAAAACAAAATTTTCCTAATTCTACACAAAACCAACTTAATATTCTTAAAATAACTTATAATGATATTCCATAAAAATTGTATCAAATATTCCCCCAAGAATTAGAAGTTTCCCAAAATATCAAACTTTAATTTAGTAAATTGAAATTGTATGAGGGCCTAAACAATGGATTTTGGGGGGTCTTCTGAAACTTAAAACAATAATAGCTATGTAAAATGGTGTATAACTCATTAAGCCAATTGTTTTGAGTACTTAAACTTAGAAATCGGATGCCGGGATCAAAAGTTATGGTCATTTAAAGTTTAGGGGTCAATTTTAACTTTTTATGATCAATTTTCTCCATAAACCAATTTACAAACTTGTTGTATTACATCATTCTCCCATAGTCGAAGAGATGTCAAATACAAATCCTCATCACTTAAATTGTTGCCACGATACGGAATGAGATGATTCACATTAAATACATCAAATGTGTGAATGTCTCATCGAAGCTTCAATCGATATGCATTAGCATTGGTTTTTTCAATAAATTCAAGCGGACCAAGCTTGTGAGCAACAATTTTGTTGTCCTCCTCAATGGAAAATAAATCCTTAATAGAGATAACCCAAACAAAATCACCTACTTCAAATTCCACATGGCGCCACTTCTTATCATCTACAACTTTGTATTAAGTGTTGTATCCAAAAGATTCTAATGGGTCACCCGATGAATCTATTGGAGTTACGTAATTAAATCTTCAACTTTTTTACAACAACAAGCCAAATCTGGTACAGGTACCAAATCAACAGGAGATTTTGAGTTAAATTCATATACAACTTGAAATGTACTGAATCCGGTTCTCCTATTCACGGAATGAGTGAATGCGAATTCAACCTGAAAATGCTTTTAATCCCATGTCTTCAAGTGATCTCTAACCAAGCTATGTAAAAGATCACCTAAATAATGATTAACAATCTCTGTCAAGTCATCGGCCTGATGATGATATACACCACTTAAATTTAACTTGGTATTGGAAAATCAACACATACAACCTCCTCCAAAATTGATAAGAAACCGTGTGTCTCTATCTAACACAATAAATAAAGGAAGCCCATTGTTGGCACGTGAATTTCTATAGAATATCCCTCTTGTGAAGAATATGTAACTCACGAAGGATGAACAGTGACTAGCAAAGCATCACCCTTGTGAGTGATGAACAGTACCTAGAAAAGAACATATGTCTCGTGAAGAACTAACCTTGCATAAAGTGAATGGTGCTTCACAAAGATATGAAACATGCTATCAAAGACACGAAATAGATTCTTTAGGCAGCATGGATCCCAATGAATGACAGGGGATGGTTGTTTCAAGTCCCAAGATGTTTAGAAACAATTATATTCGTAGAGATTCTGCAAATCAATCGAATCTCTAGAAATATGCAAAATCGGTTGAATGAGAGTTTTACTTTAACTAGACTCTATTGAACCTATAAAACCCCTTACATCAAGGGATTGGAAAGAGTTCAACTTAGAGTTCTACTTAAAAAAGGAGTTTGACTAACATACAGAATATCTTTAAACAACTAAGAAGCAACCACATCGGCATTTTCTCATGCAAAGTCAAAGAATCAAGCTAAAAATAAGGCAATACACGTGCATAAAAATAGCCAGTCCAACATCTATATAAACAAGGGAACCCACTCGTTCATGAGAGCTTTTTAGAATTAAAGAGCATTGATCATTCATGAAGAACTATTCTTGATTATTTCCATCAGTTTGTGATCTCCTCTTCGCCAAGCAAGCCCCTTCAAGTTTAGAGTCAATCTTCTCCTCACATGTCCACTACACCTCTGCGATGCACAATGAAGAAGATACAAGCCAATGGATTTGAAGTTAATACTCATACTAGGTAAGGATAAAAGGCTATAAAGAGAAAAAAGGAGAAATTCTTATATTTTGTACTTCACCATATTATCAATACAATTTCACATTTACATTTTATGCAATCTTGTTTTACGAGTCGTGTACCAACTAGAAAATCAAAGATCTGCCATTAACAGTTGTAATTAATAAGTCTCTTTCAAGAAATTTGGCGTGAAAGTCCCCACACATAAAATAATAAACAAACCCTCAAAAGGTAAGGAATTTGAACACTTCAAGTTTCAGACAATTCATAGAGAACTATACGAAATTTGGTGTTACATCCATGAAAAAGGTAAACCTCTCGAAAGTATATTTGCGCCACATGAACTGCATCCGTCATCTTCTTGCAAGCAATAAAGTGTGTCATCTTAAAATATCAATAAAAAATGATAAAGATGGAATCTATATCCCGTTGTGTATGAGGAAAGCCTTAGATTAAATCCATATTGATATCAGACCGTGATTATTCAAGAATGGGTAAAAGCATTTACAAACCAACATTCATATAGGGTTAAAAATGTAAAAATAATTTTCAAATGATATCAGACCGTGATTATTCAAGAATGGGTAAAGGCATTTACAAACCAACATTCATATAGGGTTAAAACTGTAAAAATAGTTTTCAAACATTTTAGCCATAATGTTTGACTCAAAATTCGGATTAAGGCAAGGTCAACGGTGTTGAAACGAAGATTCAGTTCTCTAAAAAATTGTATTTCACGATTTTTTTTTCCAGTTTTGACAATTTCATGGTCAAAAATAGAATGCAAGGTCGAACAAATAGGGAATGAAAAGAGTACTGAAAATTTAGAGATCTTTTAGCCTCTTTCATTTTTCCTCTATAAAAGGGGTGTGTCTATACACGAATTCATCACTTCTTCTCATCTCTTCTCTTCTTAATTTTTAAGGTTTTAGTCTTTTCTTTTATGACTTGTATTGAAAAGATATTTGGTTAAAGACCCAGTTAAGGTTAGAGGGGAAGTTTGGTACTTTATAATGTAATTTTTGGTTGACAAGTAAGTTTTAATGCAATTTTTGTTTTATTGAATGTTTTAAGTGTATTATTTTTTATTTAATATTACAAGTCTACATTTTCTTTGATTAAATGTGATTTTTAAATACATTGAATGCTTAGAAAATCCATGTGACTTTTGAGCAAGTGCATAGTCATTTTACATTCAACTATGCAATTATCTTCTTATGTAAAGCTTTTGTAAGTTTAACATTTTGATGTTTCAATTAAATAGAATCATCATTCGATTCTAACCGAGATAAATTGATCCAAAATATACCATGAAGTATTGAAGGAACCCTTGAAATCTTAGTTCTTTTTTATTGTTTATTTTATAATATTTAATTATGTTCTATATTACGGTGTAAAAAATCATTGATCTTTTTTTTTATCTTCTATTTTTTCTCTCATCTGTAATCTTTGTTTTTGTTTCACAAGTCAATCCATATGGATTCGATATTGCAATGTACGACAAAACTTGTATACTTGTAAGTAAAACTACTTTGAATTTTTTGTTCATTAAGTTAGATCATTAGTCTAGACGTAACATCCAATGATCGGTATTGTTCTTGATTTAGAATATTTTAATCAACCATCTTCATGTTTTGAAAGAATTCAATGAGTTTCAACTCTTTTCCAAAAATAAAAAACATAAATTTGAAGCTATGCCATAATTTAGGATTTTTTTTCTAATTGATAACAAAAGATATCTTAAAGAAGAAAACAATGAAAAGCCTTATTATCCATGTAGTTGGCTACAGTCTCCTATAATCGGCGCAAGTGCTTGTTCTTGACAACCGCTTTTACCTATTAGAACTTTTGTCAACACCAGCTTCTTTTTGGGCTTAATTGGAAAAGCGTCCTCAATATTGGACTCGACCATCAAAAGGTCACCCAATAAAAAGTTAAATGAAAGAGAAAAGAAAAATAAATGGTATTCTAAAATGGACTCATATCCTCTGTGCTGCCTTGTGGTGAGCCTGGACGCAAAGGGGATGAAACCATGCAAAAAGTGTATGGGTCCCACCCCCCTTTGTATCTGGGCTCACCACAATATCTGGGCTCACCACAATGCACCGGAGAGGATATGGCTCCATTCTAAAATACCTCATTTTAGTCTTCACCAGTCACAATTAACACGTGACATTGTTCTTAGCAAGGGGTATTTCATAAACGCATGAATACAGAGCTTTTAATCTCTTTATAATAACAAAAATACCTCATCAAGTACACTGCCTCTGATACCAACGCCCTGCTCGGGTAGCTGCGACATCTATCTGCCCTAGAAAAGACCCAAGGTCAAATCCCTGGAATATGGGGGGTGAGCGGTGCATTGTAGTGTCACCTGTTTGGGTTCTTATCAGCTTAGTCCAACAGCCTTATGTGGTTGTCAACATGATGTAGGTCCAAGTGACCATTTTTTTTTTCAACTCGGATTTGGATTTGAATTTGGAATACAAACACCTTATTTTTTATTTCTTAATTTTTGGAAAGTCTTGTTACTCCTATTTCAATCAGGATTTCAATTATTCTCATCAAATCTTACATGATGTATGGTTCTCTTCAAAGCCTAACTACGTCCCACCACGTCAATGCCATCCCTCTCAGGGTTAAGGATTTCTAAAAAAGAAATAGAGGGACAAGAAAGCCTGTTCACTGAAGAGAAAAGTAAGAAATCGAACACGGACGGGGATGACCCTAGCACAGAGAGAGAGAGATTTTGGAATTTCTATTCTCAAGAAAACCTAATATAGTCACTATGACTTCGTTTTGAAAACCTACCAATGGTTAATGCAAGGCTGACTGCATTTTTTTCTTTAGTTGACAAATGGTATTGTTGCTTTTCCCTTCTAAATCCTATACGCTGCACTATTTTTCTTTATGTTGGCACTTGGCCAATTTGTCTGACTATAGC
Source organism: Platanus orientalis (assembly GCA_025762735.1). Taxonomy (NCBI): domain Eukaryota; kingdom Viridiplantae; phylum Streptophyta; class Magnoliopsida; order Proteales; family Platanaceae; genus Platanus; species Platanus orientalis. Next base: position 11,515 of record JAOXJP010179781.1, read on the forward strand.
TAGGTTGAATGTAAATGTGAATGGGGACGTCTATAGTTCTATCGAAAGTTCATTAATCAAAGAGATGATTTACTCTATAAATGGTATTTTAGTTTTTAGGTTTTATAGCCTATTCATACCACCGCCATTCCCTTCTTTCTAGGGCCATATTCGACGTTGAATCACTAGTTTATGAGATAAGTTTTAATTATTAATACTAATCTTCTTATAAATTTTCAATGTTAAGTTCAGTTAATCCCGGCTTTGGTTATTTTAAGTTTTAGATAAGACCGGCTGGGATTTGGTATGAACAGTACTCCATGAACGAACAGACAAGTCAGCACCAAAAAAGTGATTTTAACTTTTTGGGGACATTTTTTACTTTTTGGCGCTGATGTGTCCTCCCTTATGCCGTTTGGACTTTGTTTGTTCATGCAGGGTTCGAGTGTTGATGACCTGTTAGGCCAGGCAGGTCATAAGGAGGCCCGACAGGATCCTCTCCATAAACATGGGGGTTTGGCAATAGATACAAAATAGCAAAACTATTATTATTCATGTAGGACCTCAATTTCTGACCGTCTGATTGCGTGAAAAGAAATACATGCCAGTACAAGATCGGATACATGTAATAACTGGATTCCAATCGAACGTTACAAATTGAGCTTTCTCGTGATGGACCATACTGAAACCTTTGCCTCTTTCTCGTTACCAAAACTGCTTATTAAGCATCAATAAATCACAGAATGTTGAAATATATTTAGTATATTAACTCTAACCTCTCCTACAACCTTAGGGTATTAGGAAAGACGTACGGTTAATTGCTTTATTTAATGTGGTATAGAGCATGTTATGTTTTAGGTGCGCATGTATGCCGACTTGCCCCTAGCCCCCCTGTGTTCATTGTCCAGGATGGGGAGTGTTGAAATATATTAAGTATATTAACTCTAGCCTCTCCTAAGGTTTTGAGGGACGGTTAATTGCTTTATTTAAGAC